>JANHAO010001459.1:0-32780 GCA_026873985.1 Saraca asoca
TTTATTATCCTTGTGTTATATGTTGATGATATCCTTTTGGCCAGTAATGATACAAATCTTTTGTTTGAGACTAAGCAATTGTTGATAGCATACTTTGATATGAAGAATCTTGGTGATGCCTCTTTTGTGTTAGGTATTGAGATTCATCGTGGTCGATCACGTGGTATTCTTAGCTTGTCTAAAAAAAAGGTATGTTGAAAGACTTTTGAACCGATTCAATATGAAGTCTTGCAATCCTTATTCTGCACCTATTCAAAAGGGTGAGAGACTCCCTAATACCCTGTGCCCTCAGAATGACAAAGAAATTACAGATATGGAAAAGGTCTCATTTGATTATGTTGTTGGCAACCTTATGTATGCTCAAGTTTGTACACATCTAAATAGTGCTTATGTTGTTAGTGTACTTGGGAGATACTTGAGCAAACCTGGTGTGCCTGTGGCACATTGGCGAGCTGCAAAACAAGTCATGCGATACATGTAGGGTACTAAAGACTTCATGCTTACTTATAGACAATCGGATCCCTTTCAGGTAGTGGGATATTCTGACTCGGACTATGGTGGCTATCCAAATGATCATAAGTCCACATCAGGGTATATATTCCTATTAATCAGATGAGTTGTACCATGGAAAAGTGCTAAGTAGACACTTATAGCTACTTCGACCATGGAAGCAGAGTATATAGCTTATTACAAGGCCACTCGTCAGGCAATATGATTGAGGAATTTCATTGCAAAATTTCAGATTGTGGAAAGTATTTCAAGACCCTTGACCATCTATTATGATAACTCTGTTGTAGTATGCTTCTCACAAAACAACAGGAGCTCTAAGCGGGTGAAAGCATTTTGATACAAAGTATATGTTCGTTAGAGAGAAGATTTAGGAATATAAAATTCGTGTCAAGCATATCCCTATAGAGCTTATATTAATAAACTCCCTAACCAAAGGCTTAATTGTCAATGTCTTTGTAAATTATGTAACCAATATGGATTTAATGAGGTCTTTTAATGTTGTGGGTTAATGGGAGTCTTTTATATCAATTTGGAGCAACATTATATTTGGTTACTTTGTCTCGAGACTTTCGTCATTTTTGCATAAATATGTTGCTATTTTGTAGTTGCGACATATTGTTATTATTTCTATTATTACTATACTATGTAATTTTGTGTTGTGGTATATTATGGAGACATTCTAGACCCAGTCTCATTTTGTGCTGAGATATGTCATTGAATCTCATATAGCATCTTGGGCGAATGCTAGGGCAGCCAATTTTGTTAGGAAATTGCACATTAATCACATTTTTGGCATGTTATTTTGTTGTGCATTTCCTTTTCATGTATCCACACTCATATTGGGTCACCGAATTATAAGTGTCTTACACATATGAAATCATTACTCCTTCGAGTAAGTTTTCTACATTATTGAGATACTCATAGATGCATTTTGGACGATTGAACTCTTGTGTTAGGTCACCGAGTTATGGGTATCTTGTATGCCTGATATCTATATTCTTTCGAGTATGATTTTCTGCATCATTGAGGTACTTGTGAACCTCTCTTGGACCATTTTGGATGAGAGTGCTGGCTCAATATGACATCCTGTTGTTGCCACATATTATTAGTTAATTTGGAAGTTTCTTGTCTTATTGAATTATGTCGTCCAAGTGGGAGAAATGTTAGAATTTTTTATATGGACTGACATAATTCAATAATATCTTAGATTAATTGGATATCATATCATTTGAGCTTGTTATTATAAAGTATAATTAGTTGTGATCATTGAGTTGGGCGTATATGGATACTGGGCCCTATGTTTGGGTTTGCTATGATGGGTAGGCTTGACCCATTTAGTATATATTCATAGGGAGAGACCCCTATTCCTTTTCACTATTCAATATACAGTTTTCCCCATCTAAACTGATATAGAGAGTACTGAGGTGGAATAGGGATAGCTTCTCTCCCTTCCTACTCTGCAAGGATCAAATCTGAGATGGCTTCTTCATCATTGAGCTTTCCAGGTATTTCTAAATATCCTAATTCTTTCAATTTCATAAATGTATTTTTTTTTATACATGCCATATGTAGGGATTAGATTAGACTGTTTTCATATAATTTTCTTCTTACAATTTGAATTACCTAAACTTTTTCAAGAAGTTTGTTATTGATTATGTCCCAAATATCTTAGAGAGTATTTGATCCTCAATGAGGCCATTTTGTTTATTTGCTCCTTTTTTTTTTTTGAAAACTTTTGTATTTGAAACCAATTAGTTTATCATGCTTCAAGCATGTTTTAAACTCATTTGCTATGGCATAAATGAATTGTTCAACTGAGACATCAATTCAAATTCAAACATTTGCAGCTAATAATATTTATTTGTTCTTTTTAGGTCAATAATCTATCTGATAATTAATTTGCTATGTTTTGTAAATTAATCATCTTTTGAACTTTAGGTTCATATTACTTTGTATGAGAATCAAGATGATTGTATAATTTCTACAACTGTATATTTTCTCCCTATAATATTGGAAATATAAAATATATATATCCATATTTATATTTTTAGCCTTCTTATGAAGGCTTACCTTTGTATATTGCAGTGGAGTGATAGAAAAATATATTATAAATTCAAAATTCTCTTTATATAAAAATTTTGGCTTTGGCTAAAGCCAATTATAAAGGGGAATTATAATTTACTAATTTGATACATACAAGTGGACTATATGTAAAGTAGTATATCCCATAATTTGAAATAGAAATTCTTGTTCTCTTTAAACTATTAAATAAATTATTTTGCTAAATTGCTTCATGTATTAACATGTTCCAGGATGTTGAACAATATTCTAATTGACATATAGTAAAAATTCATAATGCAAAATCATCAACTTTTTCATTACATATTATTTTAATCCAATAATATGAAAATTGAGCTTTTAATTAAATTCCTGGAGCAAGAAATTTTGCAAATTCTAAGTTGCAAGTTAATAATGAACATATGTGATCATCTAGTATTTGCATATAATAAAATCATAAATATTTATATGGTTCAAATGATAATGAAAATAAAAAATTTCACAACTTTAACCGTTGATAGTTTAATAAGTACTTTATTTTGAAAAGAAGTAATCCACTAAATTCATTATATTGAAGAAACTTTTGATTCTTCAATAGATAACTATATGAATCTTATTGATTTATAGCATCAATATTGACCTAGAATGACCTAAGTAGTCATGCTAAATAGATAAGTGATGACCTTCTGGTTTATTATAACTTTGTCTCAATTATATTTATATTGCATAGTATATATTGATTAAATCAAAATATAAGAAATATTACACACTATATGAGAGAACACAAATTTCAACAAAATTTTTCAATGTACAACAAGTATATAAGCAATTATCATAATTTCTCTTTATCATTCTTCCACTTCAAGTGGTAAGATATACAATTTTAACAGTTTTGATTGGAATACTTATTTGGGCTTTATTTAGAGTAAAACTCTTTATCTCCTATTAGGTTCACTTCACAAATTAGTATATAAAAAGATGCTACAATCTACTTTTGACAATGAAATATTAAAATCTTTATTAAATATCACATTAACTTCAGATTGTATGATATCAAAATTTTGTATAAACAAGATATTTACTTTATGAATTTGAGTATCAAAATTCTTTGCATGCTATCACTTTCACTTTGGGGAATACATTATAAGCTTTTAGGAATAGCTTGATTTTAATCAATATCTTTATGCAGCTACAAATACAAAATAAGAGAATATTTTTAGACCCCTTCTTATTGGTGGTTTATGACTAATAAGATATAAAAGTAATTCAAAATATTTTGAGATTTATTTTTCTTTGATATTGCTACTTTAAGAGCATATTTAAAACATGAAAATAATATAATATTATTATTTTCATAAAGTTTAACAAAATGGGGTAGAATAAGAATAATATATTATCAAAAGTAATAAATATTAAATATTAAAAATAATAAGAGATAGAAGAATTCAATTAAAATTTTCTTCTTTCTAATTCGAGTCTTAGTTTGTTACTAGATTTTGAAAGTCTTTGAATTAGAAATCTCATAGGTACTTGATTTCTCATATAGCTCATTTTGTGAAAATATTTTATATTGCAAAAAAATAAATTAATTAAATTTTAGTCAAAAATTTCAATAGACTAAACAATCTTCATAAATTTTATAAACTATATATCAATAATCAGAAAAGTATATGATATTTACAATATTGATACTCATATTTTCTTTTCCAAATTATTAGATTTAATAAAATATTATAAAATAATTTCAATTTTAATTAAGCATAGATAATATCACAAAAACCCATAATTTGAAATACTTAATATAACAAGTGAAGAAATAGGCATCATTCATCACTATAAGAATGAACTATAGAACATGAAAAATTAAGAGATTGACTAAAGAAAACATTGTCAAAATTATATTTATAATTATCAAATAAACAACTCATATAACGTTTGTTGTAATAATTTATGATTTGTTTTGCACAATCATCTACATTTGATTTCTATTAGATAGACTTGTATAAATATAAAATATTATTTTATGACTTCCATATGAAAAGTCACTTAACTACCATTGAAACTTTAAATTAGGATGGACAAAATTAAGGGTGATCATAAATTGACCAACTGACCCAAACCAATGATTTAACCCAAAATTAGTTAGTTAGGGGCGGTTTGAGTGTGACAATCGGTTTGACATGGATTGAATTTTAGACAAATTTTTGAGTCTTGATTAGAAGCAATTTATGGAGACTTAACTAACTTAAACTAAGCCCCCGTCATAATGTGTTCAAATGTAATTAGTTAGCTTTTGTAAATATCAATAGGTTGAAGACTATTTGAATCCATATGTTTAGTCTCATTTTAGGCACACTGAAAGTTTGGTTTATCCACTTTAACAAAAAAATTTGCACAAATTTTGGTGTTTAACAAAAAAAAAAACAAATTCTATTGCAAATATTTACTTGTTGATAATCGACTCAAACTGATCAAAACTGAAGTAATCAGTTTGTTTTGGTTACACATTAAAAATCGATTGGTTTCGATTGATATTTTAAGACAATCAGTTTGTTTCGATCGGTTAGACAAAATGGTCTTATCTGGTCAATGATCACCCTTAGGTAAAATCATAAAATCTTAATATAAATATTAGAAAAATATTTGTCCATCTTTTCATATCATAATTCACTAATACAAAACAAAATTAAACTGTTTGATTTTGATGTAAACTGAGCAAATAAAAATTATTCAAATAAATTTATGAAATATACATATAATTAGAAATATATGTATGTGAAGATGTTAATATAGATGTAATGCAAATACGTCCACATACAATCACCCAATTTCACAATATGCATGTATATTTTTACATAATTTCAATACATTTTGAAAACAAAAAGAACTCAATTAGAGAAAGATTGATTATGATCTGAATGAAATCAAATTTACACCAATACATTGCAAAATATAAATCGTTATCACCAACTCCATATATGGTGAGGAAATGCTTCCTAACCTATGTCCTATGACATAATCCATGCCAATTCTCTGCCTCATTTGTATTTATAAGATATATTCTCTTAATTAGAAATAATTAAGGATCTCAAAGATAACATGCTTATGAAATAAAAGAAAAACCTCATAATAGAAACTTTCTCGAATCCAATTAGCATAAGAACAAAATCTTCTTACCAGAAATCAAATGCCTAAATGGTAGAGACTTGTGCAGATAACGTATTACAAAATAGAGAAAAATATAAAACACAAGAAATTTATAATAAAGAGAATGTAAAAAAGGAATATAATTTTTTCTTCCTTTTTACTTCTTACCATACAATACATAAAGACTTGTGAATTCTATTCATAGCTTTAGAATCATAAAAAAATCACACAATTCAATGTTATAACATTAAGTATGATAATAAAGTATTAAGATGAGATTATGAAAGAATGTATAAAAAGGGACAAGTAAATCATTTATTACTCGATGCATTCATAACAAAGAACCATTTAACAAATTGATGAGAAAGTGAACTATCCATTATTTAATGGATTCATGAACAATATAATTAGATTATATGAGATGAAAACTAAATACAATAGCAATGAATGAACGGGCTACCACTTGGACATTGATCTAGCAAAATTAAATATATTTTAGAGAAACAAAAGCAATACATAAAAATTCTATCTTGCAAGTGCACTTCTAGAAGAAATTTCAATTTCAAAGGGTTTCAATATATGAAAATAATGTGTAAATATAAAGTTTTTTTTTTATTTAGTTTAACTTCAAATTATTTGATACAAAATACATTGTGTAATTGTTAAAAATGGTTCTATGACATATTTATCTCGTATGCATTGGTCCATTCTAATATATATGCATCTTACCATTCAAGCAAGGCAACAAACAAACACACCCACACACACCTTTCATATATTAGATGAAAAAAAACTGAAAATACACTGATATGTGATTTATTTTTGGATTGATTTAAAACAGTCACACAAATAGTGCCATAGGACAAGAAAATTACAAAACTATCCTCAACATGTCTTTAATTCTTGATATCTCTGTTACATAGTAAACATCCTCCATGGAGGCTGGTGATGACCAAAACCGTTATGGCATACAAAATCTCTAGCAGAGGCACATCCTTTTAATATGACATAGCATGTACCACATCCCATAAAACAGTGCACATGCACACTAACTTCATTTTGTGGCCCAAATCTTCTAATCTATTACAATATCTTTGTCCAGTCTCACCACTGATAGATCATCTTCTTCCTCCTTCAAGACATTCCTGAAGCCTCTGATGTACAGAATTCACCATTTGTAATGCTGTAATCTCACTTGAATTAAAATCCATTTGATTTCAAGGAACCGAATGGACCATAAAGGAACTGTAATTAAACATATCAATTCTTTCATTCTATCCTCCCTCTTTTCCATTTTTTTTAAGCATAGTTCCACCAACTTCACTTTGGCATGTGATGAAAATATAATATAATTGAAGTTGGATACCTGTTGAATATTTGAAGGAATCAAGAAGTAATGCAGCACCTGACAGAGTTTTCAAAGGGAAACACTGTTAATACAACCAAAAATTATTATTAACAAATCTAACTTGAAGAAAGAGATGCCATTAATATAGTGAGCTAAATTAATTGCTAAATATCATTCAGGATCTTTGAAAATCTTTACAGAATACAATACATGGAGTTTAACTCACACCTGGTTCCAAGGTTAATATGCCTATATTGTTACGGAGAAAAATCTCTGTTCATACAACCTGGAATCTATATTTTCGTTCCCCATCTAAACACATTCTTCCATCAATCAGATAATTAATTAATCTCCCCTTTTTTTATTTTTTTTGCCATTTTTTTCTTGCTTGCCTTTGCAAGAGAGCATGGTAAGTAAAAAATGTTGTTACATTGTTAGGAAGTAACTTGATAGAAGTAAAACAAAACTTCAAATCTATTGACAAAATACTCTTATAAAACATAGCAATCTAGTATTCCAGTACATACATCATACATGACACTTCAAGAAGGTGAGACCAACACTAAAGAATTATCCAAACAAAATGTATTATATATAAAAACAAGAAAGAAAAGGAGAAGACACTACACAGACCATTCAAAGTATCTGTCTGTTTCTCTAACCAACATTTGAAGACAGTACACTACACTGCACTGTAAGTTGAAGAGAAGACTGTCATAATCAAATACATAACAAAAAGACAATATTCAGTTTTAAATTTCCATGAAACATCAATGGATTGTTAAAGGTCGCAGTACAAGAAATATGAAATCGGTAGCACAATCTCAAAGATATGCAAATGCCATGATTTCAAACCAAGCTGAGCATGAACATTAAATAAGCTTGGAACTCATCTCAGTTTTCAATACTTAAAATCAAACTCTTGCATAATCACTGAAATAGACAGAGATTGGAAATGAAATTAAGCACTTTGGTAATATGAAGACCAGATATACATTGGTATGCGATTGTTTTCAGGGAAAAACATCAAATCAGCAGAGAAAAAGGGGAAAGAAATATAAGATAACCTTCCTCTTATACAGATAAGAGCTACTGAGTCCTTGTACATACGAATTACTGCAAAAATGTTGAAAGCAAATATGAGAAGTTTATATATCGTATTTAGGGAATATTATTGGCCATTGGCCTTTTAAACTACAAAGGGAAGCCAGTGGCATAAATCTTCTCCCCCTCTAAATAGATTAACATTTCAATTGTTTGGTCTTTTCATGACTGAACCATTCAAGTTCTTAATAGTTTTAAAAATATCATGATGAAGCCACCACTTTCCTGAATGCTCAGTCAGCAAGTATAGAAAAGAAATGACTTTAGACCTAATCTTTTTTTCATGTTTTTATTTTTATATGAAAAAGCAGAAAGACATATACTTACAGCCAATACTTGAGGACTACATTCAATATGTTGAGACTATGAAGATGAAATCATGACCTTCTATGTCCAATAGTCATTAAGAACAAATCTTACATCCTGCACCCAACATCATCCTACATGAGAAAGCACAATTAGTAAACCTCATTAAGCCACCACAAAAATATATTGGTAAACATTGAAAATAATAGGAGCAACTCTTTTTCCAACTAACAAGAGCCAACAATAAGGAATAAACTTCAGATCTTGCTATATAATGACTCAACATATGAAAATTTTCATATATAAAGGTGTTGAGAAAATAATTAGCGTTTTAGGAAGGAGAAGTAGAGAGAGGCTAGAGAGTTTGGAGAGAACACATCATTAAATAAATAAGTCTGTTGAATTCATTGAAAGACTTATCCTTACTCTTCAATTTGTATAGAGCTCATATAACAAATAGAGTTCTAATAAAACTTAATAATTTATTGGCGTATCTAAACTTATAACTTATTTCTAATATTATAGTCTAACTAACTAATCTAATAACTTATTAGTCATATATTCTATCCCTATTTTCTAACACTCCCCTTCAAGCTGAAACTTCGAAAGCTTAAGCTTGTTACATTAATTTGAACTTTCAAAAAAAAAAATGTAATAAAAAATATCTATAAAGAAAACTTGACAAACTTTAAACTGCATAAATGGCTTGCAACAAACATAGCATGCGGACAACTCCCCCTAAACCAAACACTCACAAAACCCAAAAACAATGTCAAAATCTCAATAGATATAACTCCTAGAAGTCTTCAGCCAACTACCCCTGATTGCTCCCTCGACCTTCTTCCAGTTGTTTTCCTTGGCACAAATGACAAACAACACAACTTCCAAAAGACTTCTGCTAGCTTCCCTTGAGCTGCTCCCTCAACTTCCTAGCCAAAAATACCAACACTTATAATTGGATTTACACCAACACCATCAATACTATCACATACCGTGTTGCTCCCATGTTGTATTCATTGAAGCTAATTCCAAAACATTAAAGCAAGTCACGCAACCAAATTAGTAGTCAAAACCACTTCATATTGAGGATAACCTCATCAAATTAGACTTGTACAAACACAAGTCACGTCAAACAGTGCTCCAAATCACATGAAGACACCAAAATTCGCCAAACAATCCTTTAAATCACATGAAATACCAAAATTTGCCAAACAGTACTCCAAATGTGCAAACACCAAATTACACCTGCACTTGCCCATCATAAATGACCACTATTAGAAAATAGAGATACAATATATGACTAATAAGTCATTAGATTATTTATACTAGAGATAACTCATAAGTTTAGACATGTTAATAAGCTCTTGAATTTTATTAAAACTCTATCTCTTTTATAGACTCTATATAAATAAAGTAGGGTTAAGTCTTTCAATATAATTTCAGCAGTTTTATTTATTCAATTATATTATTTGTATTCTCTTCAAACTCTCTCTAACCTCTCTTTACTTTTTTCCCAACACAAACCCTAATTATTTTTTCAACATAGTATCAAAGCAGCATCATCCGCCTTGAGGTCTTGTAAATTATACCGCTTCCGGTAACCTCAAAGAGGTTAAACTACTAATATAGAATGTAGGTTTAGTTTTTTTTTTTTTTAATTGAGTTATTTGATTTCGGAAAGGGAAAAAATTGAGTTGTTGTTTTAGTAGATTTTCAGGTTTATTTATTTTTCATTGTTATTGTTGATTGAGTTTTAGTGAAAGAAAAGAATGAAAAAAAATGAGAGCAGAAAAAAAAATCTTGAGTTAGAAGTTGGGTTTTAATTGCAACCCAAGCCAAGGAGTGCTTAGTGGTTGTGATACTTTCCAACAAAGGCAGTAACCTGACATATTGGAAACAAAGATTCCTTTCTAGTGTGACGTTTTTAAGCAGCTCTGGTTTAGTGCTTTCTGATGTATTGATAGTGGAATTTGTTATGCAGTCCTCTAGAGTTCATTTCTGGGCTGGTAAAGATGTAACCTGGTAAGTAGTTACAAGAAATAGCTTTTCCAACAATGTTTGTGGCTAGCAGCAGCGGTTTCAGTGCTAGAAAGGTCTTATTCTAGCTTTGGGTGTGATTCTTGTCAGAGCTCTAGCACACTGAAAATAGTTTGTATCAGATCTTTCCAAACTTGTTGAAGGCTCAATTTGGTTGGC
This sequence comes from Saraca asoca, assembly GCA_026873985.1. Taxonomy (NCBI): domain Eukaryota; kingdom Viridiplantae; phylum Streptophyta; class Magnoliopsida; order Fabales; family Fabaceae; genus Saraca; species Saraca asoca. The sequence continues at coordinate 10,670 of JANHAO010001459.1, forward strand.
TATATTTGGTGATGATGAGAAAGCATATGGGACTTGTAAGAGTGATTTTAATAGAGATGGTGTTGAGCCATGTGAGTTGAAGTTGAGTTAGGTAAGTTAGTGCTGAGTCTAGGTTTGATTTGCTCTAGTTTAGTTGTTTTGGCTGATTTATTGCCATTTCTGGTGCTATCATGCTGTCTGAACTGTATTTTGGTGAATTTTGACACTCTTTGGTGCAATTTTGGTTCATTTGCCTTTGGGTTGTAAAGTTTTGAGTGATTTAAGTATAGAGTTGTCTGCTTTTTTGGTTGCTTTGACTGCAAACTTGCAGTTCTGATTGAAGTTGGCTCTGATTGTCTTCTTTAATTTAGTTTGGCTTAATTTTAGGTTATTTGGTGACTTGTGATATTTGGTGTCTTCAAGTGATTTGAAGCACTGTTTAGCAACTTGTAACTTTTTATACTTTTATGTGATTTGAAGGACTGTTTGGCGAATTTTGGTATTTCATGTGATTTACAATACTATTTAGTGAATTTTGATGTTTTTATGTGATTTGAAGCACTATTTGGCGTGACTTGTGTTTGTACAGGTCTATTTTAGTGAGGTTATCCTTAATATTAAGTAGTTTGGACTACTAATTTGACTGTGTGACTTGCTTTAATGTCTTGAAATTGGCTTCAATGAATACAACTTGAGAGCAATGTGATTTATGGCAGTATTGGTGGTTTTGGCGTAATTCCAACCATAGGTATTGGTGATTTTAAGGACTAGCTAGGAAATTCAGTGAGTGGCTCAGGGGAGCTAGCAAAAGACTTATAAAAGTTGTGTCATTTGTGCCTTGTGCTGAGGAGAACAACTAAAAGAAGATCGATAAAGCAACCAGGGTAGTTGGCTAAAGACTTCTAGGAGTTATATCTGCCAAGTATTTGACGTTGTTTTTGGAGTTTGTAAGCGTTTGGTTCAGGTGGAGTTGTCCACATGTTATGTTTATTGCAAATCGTTTGTGCAGTTTGAAATTTGTCAAGTTTTCTTTATAATTATTTTTATTATATTCTATTTTTGAAAGTTCAAAATTAATGTAACTAGCTTAAGCTTTAGAAGCTTCAGCTTAAAGGAGAGTATTAGAAAATAGAGATATAATATATGACTAATAAATTATTAGGTTATTCAGTTAGATTATGTTAACGGTAAAATCTAGTTTTGTGGACCCAAATCTTAGTCAACACCGGAAATGTGAACTACGAGTGAGTGAACAAATAGGAAAAAGAATGAAGAAGAAGGAAAACAGACACCAAGAGCGTTTTATTGTGGTTCAGCTAAAGTCAGTTTGGCCCCTACGTCCACGCTAATTGTATTTGCCTTTAAGCTGGTGATTTTCACTATTCAGACGAGCAGAGCTACAGTATATAAAATTTCCCTCAGGCCTCTTTGTCAATATTTTGACAGAGCTTCCCCCATCTTCTCTCCCCATCCCCCTTTTACAATGGACCAACCCCTATTTATAGAAACAAGAGAGGTTACAATGATAATTTCCCTATTTATACACTAGTTACATCGTGTAGCTATCACATACAGACAACCCAGATTCTACTTTATAAGGTTTGCAGACAGGTGTCTTCCTTTGGAGGCTGGTTTGCCGGCTAGGAAAATGTGCTCTTGACTACTGATTAGACTTGTCGATACCTTGAGACCAGGCGCTGCTCATTTGATTGGGACATAGGTTATGTGATTTATGGTACCGCGGACTAATCCTCGAGCCCATAGGGTGAATATCTTGGACGTAGCTTGCCCCTCTTAGCGACTCGAGATTAGTTCTGCCTGGTGAGCGCGAACTTTTGCCTCTGAGCTCGCCCTATGTCCCATGCTCGCGATCAACGAGCCGACCTCCCTTCTTTGTGGGCTTAACACTTTTGAGTGATTCGAGGCCCTTCTTGATTGGATTCGTTTCATTTTGTCCTCTACCAGAAGCCACCTATAACAGATTATAATACTAGAGATAAGTCATAAGTTTAGATACGTTAGTAAGTTCTTGAGTTTTATTAGAATTCTATCTCTTGTATAGACTCTATATAGATAGAGTAGGGTTAAGTCGTTCAATATAATTTCAGCAATTTTATTTATTCAATTATATTATTTGTGTTCTCTCCAAACTCTCTCTAACCTCTCTTTACTTTTTTCCCAACACAAACCCTAATTATTTTTTCAACAACCACCAAGCAGCCCAAAATCAAGCCAAACCCAATTTTGAATTTGGTATCCATACCACAAAGAACTGAAAAAAAAGGAGTCCCAACCAGAGCAGATCCACAAAAGCCAAATCCAGGCCATTGAAACTATCTCAGGCAATTTAAAAATACGCAACACAAGAAGTTCACTCCAAACAACTCAAAACAAACTAGATTAGGCCAAATCGGAATAATCAACCAAATCAGATCAAGTATACGACCAATTAACAGAAACCCAGGAAAATGTGCTTCAAACACATCAGATTCAGCAATAACCTCCATAGAGAATCCAAAATCAAGTTTACCAAAACAAAAAAACAGTGAGAGCAAATCTCATTGGAACTATTGTCGAAGTTCTGGTCACCAACTTCACTGCTAACTACCCAGAACATCACTAGTGCTACTGTCTGTAGTAGCACCAACTAGCAACCATCCCTTCTGTTTCAACTTCATAGCTTATCTTGGCAGTGACGCCGCTCGATTCACATTCGCAAATGCTTGCAAAAGTGAGGGAAGTAGCTGGAATTGGACACTCTAATCATGGCTTAGCAGTTAAGAGAGATGAAGTACACGCAAGCAGTCGCACGTGAGTTGATGATGTTCCGTCCATCAGAGATGCTAGTTTCGCACATCACTGTCGTAAATTTTCCACTGACAGAACTATAAGATGCCCTACTCTTTCAATTCGCTTCTTCCCTTTTTTAAAAAAATTCTTTTCTTTTACCAAAACTAAATCAACAAAAACAATCAAACATAAATAAATCTAAAAATCTACTAGAATAGCAATTCAACTCTTTTGTAAATAACCTAATGACTTATTAGTGATATATTCTATCTCTTTTTCCTAACAAAAGGAAAACATTAGAAAGATAATTCAGCATGAAAAAGGAAACATGCATTCTAGAGAGTAATAAAATGAATATATCCACTACTCACCACTCAAATAGCAAATCAACATGAAATGAGGAGCAATGGAGGCCTTGGCACTAATCATTGTAACTGCAAAGACAGAGAAAAATAACATTAGTTTAACTTCAAAAAAATATCATTTCTATGCAGCAACTGAATTAGTGACACAGCTTTAGTCATACTAATATAAAGGAGTATAAATTGGCACTGGCTGTAACTGTTATATGACATCACTTTACACTAATAACAAAAGAAATAATAAGAAAATATGCCATTCTAGATGAACCAACAACAATAAAGCATTGAAGAGAAAAATTATCAGTTTACCTACCAGATGGAAGATTTCAACATTTTACTGACTTGAAAAATCAAAATTTTTGAAACCAAAGAATAAGGAAAAATAAGAGAATGTAGAAGATTTGAAAAATGGCACCGACAATGATTTGTTCCCGATACACCCTTCACCTAACTCTGACTTTGAAACTGAGAACAGAGAGAACAGAGGTGAGATGGGCAAACAAAGGCAAGTGGGTGACGCATTGTAATAGAAGTTGAAGACTACATGTGTGACAAAGTCAAATATTATTACCCTGTGGAGTGCTAACTGTATAACACACTAATGGGTAGTGCTGCCATTTTACTACGCCAAATTACTGGCTTTTAAGAGACATAACAGGCTAGAAAACGTGGAATGCTGGATTGGCACTTGGCCTGGGTAAAAATCCTGATTTGTTATAAGTTGATAGTTGATTGATGACTTTCATTTATTATTTGTGAAAAAGAAAACAAGTTTTATTTTATAAATTTTAGATTACTTATATTGTCCACTCTGATTTGTAATCACAGTTTCAAACTCAATAAGTTTCGCGAAGGCAGAACCAATCACATGGATAATTTGTTTTATACTTCCAATAAACTTTTATCCTTGAGTCAACATGCGTATTTAATATCTTATCAACAGATCAACTTAAAAGCATGATACGAAGAGCATCTGGCTGCTTACTTTTTCAGCCTCTGGGAGTAAATAGATGATAATAGGCACTAAATCTCCAGGAAGCTTCAAAATCCATGGTTCCAAGTCTATTTTGAGTATTCAGGTCAAACCAAATGTCACCAACAGCTTGAACACAAGGTATGAGTCAGTTTGAGCAAAGAAATCTCATCAAGTGATTCTGCTGTTCTTTTGGTTCACCTGAAAAGTCGAACAGAGAAACATGAAGTGCTAATTTTGGATGATCATCATTTCAAAGCTCCCAGAATAACATACAAAAGCTTTAAACAAGACATAACAAATTAAAACATTACTAAGCATCAAAATACTGTCCCAAACTCCAATCTGTTTCAGGTTATCAAAGTTCTTACCATGATTCAAGAGATCCATCAAGACTCAGCACAAAAAGAAGCTCACAAGTCCTTAGGAATTCATTCCTCTTTGTCAACCTTACCAGTAATCTTTACATGAACAAACACCACCTTCAAAATGATGAAAGCGATATGCATCTCTCACTATGATTGCTCTATCAGATAATCTGGAGACACACTTAATCCAGTTATGGCAATCACCACAAACACGAAGATTTTTGAACACGCGTATTGGAGAAGAACTAGATAAGCTAAGTAACCCGTAAGCTATGGCCAGTTTCTCACTGTGAATACTTTGTGTTGGATCCCTCTTTTCTCGTTCTACATCATTCAAAAGCTGATTAAAATTCTGTACATACCCAATTTCAGCTGCTCGTTCATTAAGATCTCTGAGATTTTCATATATCTTATCTGCTAGTGGGTGGTGGTGATCACCAACAAAAAATGCATGAACAGAGTTATTTACCTCTATCCAGCTACGTCCAGGCTCTTTCTTAACACTTCTGTCTTTCATCATTAGCCTTGTTCGGTCCCTACAACCCCATTTCCCAGTCACTGCATACATATTGGATAGTAGAACATAGGTTGCCGAATCTTCAGGCTCCAATTCAAGAAGATGACGTGCAGCAAACTCCCCAATGTCAATATTCTTATGAATTGTACAAGCACTCAAAAGGGTCCTCCAAACCATAGCATCTGGTTGAATTGGCATCTCTTCTATAAATCTTTTTGCACGGCTCAAAAGACCAGCCCGACATAGAAGATCCACAACACAAGCATAATGTTCAGGATTAGGCACCAAGTTGTGCTCTTCACTCATAGACTTAAAGTAGCTCATCCCCTCATCCACCAACCCCACATGGCTACACGCTGATAGCACTCCCACAAAGGTGACATGGTTTGGCAATACACCAAGCAGTTTCATATCCTCAAAAAGGCTTAGTGCTTCAAATCCACGACCATGTTGAGAATAGCCAGTAATCATGGCATTCCATGAAACCTCATTTTTTTCAGGAATTTCAAAGAACTGTATCTTAGCATCATCTACACTACCACATTTTGCATACAATGTGGTCAAAACATTAGAAACCTCAGTTTCTGAATCATAGCCTGTTTTTTTAATCATAGCATGAATCTGCTTTCCTAGTTTTAAATTTGTGATATTAGCAGCAGCACTAACTGCAGAACCAAATGTGAATAAATTAATTTCTAGCCCAGCTTTATTCATTTCAGCAAATACACTCAGAGCTTCCTCACAGTGCCCACTTTGTGCAAAACCTGATACCAATGAGTTCCATGTTACATTATTTTTAACAACTATATTCTCAAATGCTAAATATGCTTCTTGCACTTTTCCACACCTAGCATAAAGGCTAACAAGTGCATTGCCAATTGAAAGATCATCTGAGTAACCAAAGACATATGATTGAGCATGAATCTGCCTTCCTTGATCAAGTGCTTGGATACCAGCGCAAGCACTGATTGCACTTGAAAATCCAATGTTATCAGATTGGATCCCTCGATCTTGCATTTCTTTAAAGAGGCTTAGAGCCTTGGCAAACATATCATGCTGAACATACCCTGCAATCATGGCTGTCCAAGAAACAACATCATCTTCTCTGAGTCTTCTAAGGATTTCTAGGGCAGTACCAAATTTCCCATGTTTAGCATACATATCTATAAGCACACTAGAGACATATACATTGAACTGAAAGCCTGTCTTAAGTACTTGAGTATGAATCTGTTCTCCTAGATCAATGGCTCCCAAAGAGGTGCAAGTTCTCAATATACTTGGATAAGTAAATTGATTGGGTACAATTCCTTCCATCTGCATCTGTCTAAAAATTTGAAAGGACTCATTCAGATTACCTAAGTGGCCATAAGCTCCAAGCATTACATTCCATAGCACCACATTTTCAGTTTCAGTAGTAAGGAAAAAGTCATGGGCAGTTTCTATATCTGAGCATTTGACATATAGGTCAAGAAGCGAACCTTCTACAATTATGTCTGAGTACATTCCCGATTTTATTGCATATGAGTGGAGTTGCTTTCCTTTAAGAAGAGCTCCAACTGATGCACAGGCACTCAAAAGACTTGCAACTGTAACACAGTCAGGTTTTAGACATTCAAGATGCATTTTCTTAAACAACTCTAAAGCTCTGTCACCAAATCCCTGTTGAGCTAAGCCAGAGATGATTGAGTTATATGAAACTCCATCCCTCTGCAACATTGCACTGAAAATCAGTTCTGCGGATACTAAATTCCCCAAACAAGAATACAATTTCACTAGAGCATTGCACACATATGTTTCAGAAGAGAATCCCTGCTTGAGAACAAGGCCATGGAGCTGCAACCCAAACTCAAATAATTCAATTTTGGTACAGGCACTTAGAACACTTGAGAATGTGTAAGGGGTAGGGAAGATTCCTGATGTGTGCATGTGGCAGAATAGAAGAATAGCTTCCTTTCCATATCCATTTTGAGACAAACCAGATATCATTGCTACCCAAGAGACACTATCCCTGGTGTGTAAGTTGTAAAACACCTTCTCTGCAGAATTCACCAAACCACTTTTGAAATACAAATCAATCAACGGATTACATACAAACTGACTCATTTCAAAACCAAGAGTTATGGCCCTGGCATGTAGTTGTTCCACATAGCTGAAAGGAACATTGTTACCACCGCACACCCTTAAAACCCCTGAAAAGGTTTTTTCATCAGGATGCATATTCTCTTCTATCATTCTCTGAAAGAGACCCAAAACTCGACTGGTCATCCTCTTGGCTGCAGATCCGTTAATTAATTTATTACAGCTGGATATGTCTCTGTTTGGCATATCATCATATACCTTTTCTGCACCATACAAATCATCAAATGCAATATACATATCAATGAGTCGATTACACAATACCTGTTCTGCATAAAAACCCAATTTTAATATCTTCCCCTGAAGCTTCCAACCTTCCAAACGAGATCCAGAATTCAGACATCCTTCTAACAACCACAAATACGTCTGACAATTAGCACGAACACCGCGCTCTTCCATTAAATGCAAGAATTCAATTCCTATTGTACTCCCTCCATTGCCTTTCTCAGGAAGTTCATCATAGGCATATGAAAACGTGGTGTTGCTTAAAGCAGCCCAACTCAATCTGCTCATATTTCTATCAATTACCTACAAGATTTTATTTTTATTTTATTGTAAAAAAGCAAAAAAGGAAACTTGGGTCAGTAACGAGTAAAAATCATAAAAAAAGTCACGTATGCGGATGACGAATCATTACCTTATTATTCTGAGAGCTGAATGTAAGCGGAAAGGGATATGACTTGGGACATACTAAGAACAACGTGCGCATACAAGGAGAAGTAGCAAGCATGGATACTGAAGTTAGCATCTAATATGAACAACGACATGTACTTCTCACTCTCAGCGAAGCTAATTTTCAGTTTATTCGAACGGAATAGATACGGCCCACAGTTCACAGGTTCACTTTCTGCAACTTTGAAAATTGAAACTTGAAAGAGCAGTGACTTTTTAACTACATTTTTTTTATATAAAAAACTAATATATTCTCTTGTACAAGTCACTTTCTTTTTTTTTTTCAAATTATTGTTGTTACAAATTTAATTTTCTATTATATATCATTATTTTTTTACTTTGACTATAGAATGAAACTATCACGGGTGAATTTTGACTTCGCAAAGTAGAACAGAAGAGTTCAAAAAGACCAGCTCGAGGACACTAGGTTGTAATGTGCGAATTTAATAGCTGATTTTGTGCAAATTCGTTGTGCTTCAAATGAACTCGACCTCGCTAAGGTAGGTAACGACCCTAGGTCAAAGAATTTGGTTCGTGAAGTGCGACCTCCACTCAGAAACTTACTGAGCAAAAGACAAGCTTACGTCACGACTGACAAAGGTCTCACTCACAAAAAATAATCTGCAAGAGTCGAATCGAATGATATGTTGTATCTTGTACGTATACTACATGATGTAACATATTTATAACTTATAAAATTACTATTATAGCATCCTCTCCTCTGTAAATAGGGAAAAGGAGATCATTGTAGGGGTGAGCACAAATTTGCTTTACTGAAACTCTGTAAAAATTTATTTTGAAACAATAAATGTTACCGTGGACATAGGATTCAGTATTGTCTGGATTTGATCGAATCACGTTAAAAACTCTATTTTCTATTGTTTCTCTTCCTTTTTTGATCTTTTATCTCACATTAGTTATATTAATAATCATTTTGCAGTTTGAGTCCCAAAATAACATTTTTTATTAGCTGAATTTTGATAGAATTAGAATCTACCATCAACAAAAATAGAAATTGATTTAAAGGAAAAAAATTGACGTGACTAAAAAAATTTTCCTATGGGTTGGCTTTTCATTTTTATTTTCTTGTAAATTATAAGCATATTCAATGGCAAGCTTAATTATTAAAAAAAAAATGTAAAGTCAACCGAGGGTTATAGATATATTACATAAGGTTATAGGCTCAAATCTTCATTCCGCTACTATATATATAAAAAAAAGGAATATTGTTAATTTATTATAAAATATCCATACCACTTTTAAATTTATAATTTAGGCATGGTTGCTAATCACGTCGAAAAATCAAACTAAAATATCTTATGAAAGAGTGGAATTTTCTCAACACAAAGACTATAATGGGGTATTTGGTAGGGGAAAAGTTTTCACTTTCTTAGGAATCTTAACTTGGGAAACTTTGTTTTCCATGTTTAGTATCCATTTTTTAAAAATACATTCTCAAGAAACTAAGATTTCCAATAATCATTTTTTGTCAACTTTCCCGCAAAATCATTCCAATGGGAGGAGGTGGGAATTTTAGTTTCCTATGAATATGAGAATGTTTTTATAGAGAAAAAGATAAATATACCCTTTATTAATAAAAAAAAAGATATATATATCCTTCACTTTCTCTCTCATCATTTCTCACATTTTCTCTCTCATCCTCACTCTCATCCCCTCTCTCATCCTCTATCTCACTTTCTCTCTCGTCCTTCCTCACCCTCTCTCATCCTCACTCACACTTTCTTTCTCATCCCCTCTCTCACACACTCTCTCATTCTCTCTCGTCTCCTCTCACACACTTTCTCTCATCCTCTGTCTCACTTTCTCCCTCATCCTTCGTCGCTCTCTATCATCCCCTCTCACACTTTCTCTCTCATCTTCTGTCTCACCCTCTCTTATCCTCTCTCACACTTTCTCTCTTATCCCCTCTCACATACTCTCTCTCTCTTCCTCTCTCATCCCTTCTCTCTCTCTCTCTCTTATTCTCTTTCTCTCTCATCCCCTCTATCACTTTCTCTCTCATCCTTTCTCGCCTCTTTCTCTCTCATCCTCTTTTACACTTTCTCTCTCATCCTTTCTCTCACTCTCTTTTTTATTCTCTTTCTCTCTTATCCCCTCTATCAATTTCTCTCTTAGCCTTTCTCGCCTCTTTCTCTCTCATCTCCTCTCTCACTTTCTCTCTTATCCCTTTTCTCACTTTCTCTCTCATCCCTTTTCTTATATTTTCTCCCTTATCCTCTCTATTTTTTTAACTTAAACTAGATAGAGGTATTTTTGATAAAAATACCAAGATTCTCAAAAAAGTTATATTAGAATCAAACGTATGGATGTCTAACATTTCCAATAATGTTGAATGTAAACTAAACACATTTTTAACATTCCTACAAATCATCATTCCCAAGAAATATGATTCCCAGGAAACATGATTCCTAGGAGTGAAAAAAAAATCAGTGTACCAAACACCTCCTAAATGTATGCTACTAAAAATAGTTACATCTCATTTTTTTTCTATAGATAAAAAAGTTGTGACTTTAATTTTTTTTTAAAATAGTATTCCTATGAAATTCTCTACATTTTTTTCGGATGTACATGGTCTTATTTTAAGGATAATGATAAATTTAAATTATAAAATTATTAAAAATTAATCATTAACTATTACTTTTTAAATTTGATTTAATTTGACAGTAATTTTTTAGTAGATCTTTGTTGACCTCAATATGCTATCAATGACTAAGAATTGAGTAACCTTTTTTTTTTCTTGTCATTTCTTTTTCATAAAAAAATAATTAATTTTTTTAGGTAATTTTTTTGATTAAAGAAATGGAGGCTTATTTTACTGAAGCGTAAAAAATTCTTTGTAATTTCTTGATTAATTAAATTAGAAAGCACTTTTTTATTTTCTCCTAATTAGAACATTAGAACATATAATTATGCAGCTACCTGCTGGGGATCCACCAGAATTCCCCGCCCCTTTAACGGTCGTATTGTCTTACCGCTTCTTTTGTCAAGGTTTTCATTAAAAACTCACACTCATACGACATCGTTTCACTGTTTCTTTCTCTGGTTGCAACCAGCATTCGTCCAGGGCTCGGAACACAAACCCTAAAAACCCTTTCAGTTACATCACCAATTTCGATAATTTTTTCCGCAAATGGCAATTGCACGAACAGGAGTCTACGTCGACGACTATTTGGAGTGTAATAATCTTTTTAACTGCTAAATTTCTTCTTTAGCTTTCTATGGTTGGATGATATTGTTCGATTTATGTTGAATTTGATTTTCAATTTTTATAGACGCGAGCACTTTGCCTGCTGAGCTTCAGAGGCTGCTCAATACCATCCGAGAGCTCGATGAACGGTCCCAATGTAAAATTTTTAACCTTTTTTATTATTATGTCAAATGCGTTATGTCCAAGTATTGTACACATACACTTCTATAGTTCTATTTCCTACCCAGTATGGGTTATCTGTGTTTCTTGATGTTTGTTTGGTTTTCATTTATTTATGTTTTTTGGGTTGTATTTGTGTGTGATCTCGGGCATGGCAGCTATGATTAACCAGACCAGGCAGCAAACAAAATACTGTTTGGGGTTGTCATCACATGGCTTCAAGAAAGGTAATCATAACAATAGCCATAACTATAATAACAATAACTACAATGAAGAAGATGACATGGCAATTGAGAAAATGCGAAAAGAAATTGAGGCAAATCAGGATAGTGCATTGAGTCTGTGTACTGAGAAGGTTTTGTTGGCGCGGCAAGCATATGACCTGGTGAGCTTTTTCTTTTAATGTTTTGTTCTTCTTAATGGTTTCGTGTTGAAAATTCATGAGATTTAGTGTTCATTTGAATGTATCTTTATACCTGTTATAAGGTAAATATCTTTTAAGTCTTTTTTATTTAATTTGATGTGGGTATCTTATAAACAGCTGTAGCTAGCAGAGGGAACCAGAAATATGAATAATTTGATCCTTGTCATAAGTGTTTTTATTGGAGGGCTATTGATCTACGAAATATAAAAAGGAACAGGAATAAAATGATATCACCAGGATAGGAGAATGCATAAATATCATGGTTTCGGTTGTTTTTGACATGAATGTTGAATATATTATCTAGGTTTATACTTTGTATAGCCATTTACCAGAAATAAAATCAATATACGATGCTCTTTTAGAGGTCCACTTGTCATCCACATCTTACTTTTGTGCAGTCTGGAATTTTGACCTTTTCCCCTGGATGACTGTCAATAAAAGGAATTTCCATGATTTAGTTTTTCATGCACCATGGACAGTGCCAAGCAATTTGGTAGTCCTTGTTTGGCTGCTGTAGTCACTTAAAACGTACTGCTTTGACCAAGACAAAATCAAGTTCAACATTAGTTATTAAAGCACTCTACTCCATGACAAGGCTTGTTTGAGTTCAGGTTCGACAGGTTGCATGAGTCAATTATGCCACACAGTAGTCCAATAATTTCTCCCTGACATAACTGAATTCCATATTAATCGTTAAATTACAGTCAGACATATTTTCATGAATCCAGCTTTAAAGCCATGACATCTGCACTCTTTTCCTGTAACCACAACATTTGTTATATGCTTAAATAAGTATAATCGAATATCCATAACCATTTTTTTGTTGCATTTAATGTGTGTGTATGTGGGTTTCATTTTGTTTTGAGGTAGTGCTAAGTTGCTAACCTATATTAGCTTTCTGAAATTTATCAGTAGGTGTGTCCATTTTTGTTGTTTGGATGTTGTTTAATCTTACACTATATGTGACTCAAGATGGTCTGAAGTGTAGTTCCAAGTACTAACCATATACATATGCATATTTTGAAAAAATAAAGGTTATAATAATTTGATTATGAGAAGACATTATTCAATGATAAAAAATTTACATGGTTCAGTCTGATGTCATACTGTTTTACATGTGTATATGATTTAAACTTATCTAGTATTTAGGCATCACAGTCAAGAGGAAGGTCTGAAATTTTGGATTTTGCTTCGTTTGTCTTATGCCTTTTAGAACAATATACTACTAGAGTTTACAAGTTTCAGTTTTCTTGTTATTGCCTTAGATAGATAGCCATATAAAACGACTGGATGAGGATTTGAACAACTTTGCTGAAGATCTAAAGCAAGGTAAAATAATCATTTAATTTGCATTATGATTAATTTTCTGTCATGCATTCCAACCTGAATACACAAGACCAACCCCGTGTCACCCATCTAGGTTAAAAGATTTAGAGGATACAGTTTATCACCTACATATTGATATTGATTTTGAAGATTTTCTAATGGGAGAAAGTCATGTCATAAGGTGCAATTAATGAATTTTAACAAAAGCAGTTATTGTCTTTGCCCCATTAAATCAACCCCCCTCTGACAAAGGCAACAAGTTTATGAAGTGCAAGATCTAATACTGATTGTTAATTTCTTTCTCAGATGTGCATAAGATTCCAGTTACAAATAGATTTAAAATTAAAAGGGGAATGTGAGACCGCGCTTCATTTTGTTTTCTTTGAGCTATATATAATAATTATTTATGCACTGCCAGCGGTGTCAAACAAATCAATTAAGTGGATTAACATTATGATTTTTTATATAAAAGATAAAACTTATATCATCAATGTTCTTAAACTAGTTATACTTTCAATACAAGTTATTTTTGGACTTTTAAGATATATTTGTAATCATGAAAAGTAAGAGGCATGAAATTAACAGTCACAATTGATATAAATGCATATAGTTTATATGCATTTTACCACTTTTTCATATAAGTTAATAATAAAAGCCTATCCTATGTTCTTAGTTTATTATTAAGATTGTTTTATGAAGTCTTTACTAACAAGATTATATTAAAACAAGCCACTTGTGTAGAACATTGGACTTTAACGCAAAACGGGGTGAAAGCAAAAGGCAATATTCTTTTGGAATTTAAATAATCCATTTTCAGGGTGCATTATCGAGTTATGATCTTTCTCAAGTTTGTTTCTTTTACATTTCCAATTTTATTAGAGGGGAAAATACCACAAGATGAGCCAGCAATTCTTCCCCCATTGCCTATAGTCCCTAAAAGTGAAAAACGCAAGCCGTTTTATGGAACACCCCAACCAAGGAGACTTGATTACAGGGATAGAGAATGGGATCGGGAACGTGATAGGGATTTTGAGTTGATGCCTCCACCAGGAAGCCATAAAAAGGAATATGTGCCACCCATGGACGTTGATCAGCCCATTGATCCAAATGAACCCACGTACTGCGTTTGTCATCAGGTTCTGATTATAGTTTATTTTCCTTTTCTTTTGGTGTTACCTCCATGTCTTGATTCCCCTTGTGCTCAATTACGTATTTTTTTTCAATTATTTGTGGTTAAAATGCCCTGGTAAGAAATAGAAGTACTTAAATAACTTGAATTTCAGGTGTCTTTTGGAGATATGATTGCCTGTGACAATGAAAATGTAAGAACCATTTACTTTGCTCTTTCTCATTGTTTATCTGTGCGCATGTACCCATTTCTTTTTCATTATGGAAGGTGGGGTTGGCAGACTTTCAAATTCATCTTAGTTTACTTTCTGGTTTCCCTTTATTGTGAGTTCACTGTGTGCCAACATATAGTCTTTTCCAAAGCTAGATGCAATAACTAATTGGACCCATAGATTAATGCAATGCATAACATGAATTGGTGTTTAGATCTCAAAATAAATTGATCTAATCAAATATTGAGTATCTTTCAGTAAGGGATGTGAACAACAACTACCTAAAATGAGGACATTGTGTGGGTTTTCTTTGGTTCAATTTTTTCTCTTCTACGTTTGCTTTTTCCTCACACATTTAGAGGAACTTTGAGGAGGCTTATATAACGAGCATGACTTGGTAAATCATAAATGTACTAGACTGAATGTAAGATATTGGGAGCAAGAAGTGGGAAATTTCCAAATTTATTGACATATTTGGCAAATCACAGGAAAATTACCAGAAAGTTTTCTAATATCTCTTAGCATGAAATAAAAGCTTACATATCTCTCAAACTTCAAAGATTACTGACGGATGTGCTTTTTGATTGATGGCAAACCCTAATTCTTGTCATTCTAATAGCTTTCTGATGTTTCTGTTGATAGTGCCAAGGAGGTGAATGGTTCCACTATCAATGTGTTGGCCTAACACCGGAGACAAGATTCAAGGGAAAGTGGTATTGTCCAACCTGCCGGTTGCTACCACAATGTCAGTGATGAATCTTAGCATCCATTAAGCTAAATTAATTGGCAACCATTGTTGTTTCAAAAGCTTTTTCCATTCCTAAGAAAATGAAGCATTTGAGACTGTATTAGGATTTCTAGGGGTGAGATTGTGTCACATAGCCCCTCATAATCCCCTCCTCCTCCCACAAGATTGTATTTTTGGCCATATCTATCAGTTATGTTTTGTATAAAATCCTCTAAAAAGTGGGAGGCTGATTGTAGATTTGGCAACTTGATTCCATGTGATACAGCTCCTTGGTTTGGCTCTTTGAAATGCATTTTGATAAATCTCACATGATTTTTTACAAGTGAAAAAAAAAAAAAACCTATAAAAAAAATTGCAGTTTCTAGAAAAATTCTTGCATTCCTATTTTAGTTGATGGAATATGAAACTATAATATCTTATAAAGAAATTGCAGAAAAATAAAAAAATAAAAAATTTGCAACCATGATAAAATTTTCATAATTACAAAAAAGAAGTTTGAATAAAAAAAATTGATTGGATAGTGGATGGCATACCACCACGATTTACCATCATCTAACGGTCCCCTATCAAAGAACGGTAGCTCAATATAAAATTGAGGTATTTCCCCCCTTAGTATAGGGCGCGTATATTTCAGTTTTTTTTTTTTTGCTTATGCGCGCATTTGAACCCCGCCAAAACTAATTTAAAGGTCGGAATCGAATCAGGCGGTAAAGATAATATTACCCTGAAGTGACAATATTACCCTCTGACCAGGACCATAGAAAAAAAAACATAAGTAAATTTCATATTTGTCTTTCATGCATAATAATAATAATAATATAGTTCTTAAACAAAGATTGTATTGGATTTTTAATTTAATAACAGAATTTGTGTGATTTTTTAATTGTACAAAGTAGGGACATATCCATCAGCTAACCAGATACTCGCAACTGAAATAAAATTATAAAAAAATATGTAGTGTTAATTGATTTTGAATAATATTTAAAGATATGTAAGTTTTTATGATTTATTTAATACTTACTAGGTGAAAGGTGCAGAAACTTGGCAGTTGGTTACATTTATAAGTTTGGAGTTATGCTTTTTACTTATTTATTTTACTCATATATGTATGAAAAGATAATTATGCAAAAAAAATTTGTATTATGAATTTCATTGCATCCATCATAAAAAAAAAAAAAAGTTTCACTTTATTTGAACTATGATGCATCTATAAATAAAATAGAATTATTGATTTTTTTTACTAAAATATTTGCTTAAAAATATTAAATTGATTGAATATAAGAACGGCAATAGCCATATTCATATATAATTTATTGATTTTTTTTTCTTTCTCTATCCATTTGAGAATATAATATATGGTCAAACTTTAGGATCTGCAAATATTTCTTCAACAAATAACCAAAATAAGGACAAAAATGGTAATTCAACAAATAACCAATATAAGGACAAATGTCCAAGTTGGAAATTTTGATTTCCGGTCCAGGCCCACATTGAGAGGGATAGCGGCGGAATTTCGGAGAAAGATTTAAATTTCACGGCTGCTGTTTTCTTACTCATCCCATTCCAAATCAGACAAGCCCCCCGATTTTTCAGAAGCAGAAGCCCCAAACCCAAATCAAATGCACACTGCATCTCTCTAAGTTCTGAGCTCTGTCCACAGAGCCATTCTTTCTCAAATCTGAGTCCAACAAGCCACGAAAACAAAGCCTTTCACACATAAAGGTGCATTTTTTATTCTTCTTCTCTTTTTATATACCTTAGTGTTAAATCTGGCATGCCCAATTATTGCTTAGAGTTTTTCTTCGTATTTCTGGAGAAGTAATATGCAAATGTTGAAGAAAACGTAATTTTGTTATTTCTCAATTTCGTCTGTGCTTAAAGTTTCGGTTGTTTTTTCATTTAACTGCTGAAATTTATCGAAACAGATTGACTATTCATTCTTCTGAGCTTGGGAGAGCATAGAATTCTTTGTGATTTTGATTCTAGAACCGTCTCATCTACTGCATTAATCTGTATATTGTTTTTGACAAAAGTTCTGAAATTTAATTTAAACCGTTAGCAGCCGCTGTAGAAAATACCGTATGAGACCTTTTTCTGCCCAGTATTTGAAAGTTTTACTAGTGGTACTTATGGTTTTACTTCACTATCATTTTTTATGATAACTGGTTGGTTTTAGGTCAATGGGAAGAAATCTCGGCCCAGTTTTTCGGCAAGAGCTGGCAAATCTCGACAAAGATGCAGATAGCCGCAAAAATGCTATGAAAGCATTAAAATCATATGTGAAAGATTTGGACAATAAGACAATTCCTATCTTTCTTGCCCAAGTTTCTGAAACCAAGGAAACTGGTTCTTTATCTGGTGAATTCACAATTTCACTCTATGAGGTTCTTGCACGTGTTCATGGCGTCAAAATTGTTCCCATGATAGACATTATTATGTCATCCATTGTCCAGACCTTGGCATCAAGTGCAGGGTCTTTCCCCCTTCACCAGGCTTGCTCAAAAGTGGTTCCTGCTATTGCAAGATATGGGATTGACCCGACAACCCCAGAAGACAAGAAAAAACAGATAATTCATTCCCTTTGTAAGCCTCTGTCTGATTCTCTCTCGAGTTCTCAAGAGAGCCTAACCTCAGGAGCAGCCCTTTGCTTGAAGGCTCTTGTGGATTCAGACAATTGGCGGTTTGCTTCAGATGAAATGGTGAACAGGGTTTGCCAGAATGTAGCAGTGGCATTGGAGGGAAAATCCACTCAGAAAAATTCACACATGGGTTTGGTTATGGCCCTAGCAAAGCGTAATCCTCTGATTGTTGAAGCCTATGCAAGATTGCTAATACAATCAGGACTGAAAATACTTGATGCTGGGCTTCTGGAGGGGAATTCCCAGAAACGGTTTTCAGCCATCCAAATGGTCAACTTCTTGATGAAATGTTTGGATCCCAGGAGCCTCTTCTCAGAACTTGAAATCATTATTGAGGAGATGGAGAAGTGTCAGTCGGATAAAATGGCGTTTGTTAAAGGGGCTGCATTTGAAGCTTTGCAAACTGCTAAGAGAATTGCAACGGACAAAAGATCAAGATATGAAAAGAGCCCTGGTTCAGTAACAGGATCAAATTTTAGTAGGAGAGACCATATTGAAGGAGAATCTATTTCTGATGATGGAGATTATTCCCCTAGATCTGTTTCACCGGAATCACGCACCCTGGACTTCTTCCCTGGATATGATTCACTAGTTGAGTCACCCATTTCAGTGAGCCAGGTTTCTCAAAACTTCAGCTTCAAGGATCGGAGTGTGACTAGGAAGCTTTGGAGTGAAGAAAATGGTGGGATTGACGTGTCTCTGAAGGATGGTTTATTTTCAGCAGTTAGTCTGGGAAGTACAATCTCCAATACATTGTTGGAGGACTCTGGCAATCACAAGTTTTCTAATGGAGGGGGAGATTTTACTGAGGAGTTTGCCGGTTTCAAGCACAGAAATCCTGGCTTTGGAGTCTCCAAAAGTACTACAACAAGCCCCCTGGTAAGTTGGTCAGACATTTGTCTTGTCCTTTAGAAATACCACTAACGTTATGCCACTCAGAAGTAATGATAAAGATATTGTCTGCAATGCAGTAGGAGCTGAGCAGTTTAACTTAAGAATGTTTTTCCATTTTGTTAACGATAGCACATGAAATTAATAGTGCATGAGATCTTTTTCTCCTGCCATAATTATAAACAGAATCCCTCGTGTTATTTCAAGCTTCCTCTTAACATTGTTTCAGCTAACTCGAGCACCAATTTTAGGGCAGTACATCAAATTTTGTGCTTTTTGTTAGTTGACTCCTCAAGGCTGCCATATTTCTGGCGAGAGTCCCAAGTTATTGTTTTAATTTATGAGTGACTTACTGTCTCTTGTCTTCGTAATTCAGAGGTCACGTCCACCACCGGCCATTAAAATCTACAAGACCCCGAGGAAGCTCATGCACTCTCTTCAGGAGACAAATGATGTGAACTCAGATTGCACTAAGAAGCAAAACAGAAGATTCAGGAGTCTATCAGGGAACATTGATTGGAGCCCAACATCTAAATATGATCAGGATGGTTTTTCACATCATGTGAACTATGACTGTAAAGAGAATGAAAAGTTATTTGCTGATGAACAGTTTCAAGGTGGTTCGGAGTCAGTCTCATCAACTGATGACCTTCCTGCTGATGCTGACAAGCAAATGACTCCTAAGGTCGTTCCTGAAATTAGGAACGATACTCAAACTCTTCACATGAAAAAGCCACATCAGAAGACCAAGTGTAAATTTGTTTGCAGCCTTTCTTTTGTACTACTTGCAATGGCTGGTCCTCTACTATGGATCAACAGTCAGGATGAAGGCCATTACCTTGTTCCAACATGATGTCCCCATTCTGAGGTATATGTTGAGGATTATGATTAGTGATAAAACTACAGACTCCCCAGGGGATCCTAGCTATGGTTCTGTAAAAGTATTCTTAGTTTGTGGCTTTGTGCCAAGTAAATCTAGGGAAGTTCAATGTTCAGTAGATCGGTTCAATTTTTGTTGTATTGAATGGCTTTATCTTTATTACCATTGGATTAAGCTTTCTTAATCACATTTGGAGAGTACATCCTGCATGGAGGATTCTTTGCCTTTTCTCATCTGGTGGTGGATTCCCTAAACCACATTTGAATTGGAAAAATAACTAGCCACTGGGCTCTCCACCGAAGAATCGAGCATTTTACTATAACAATGATTATTGACGATTTTAGAATGCATTAATATTTAATAGCCTCTTACCAACAACAGCGGTAAAAGCACTTTTTTTTTTTTTTTTCAAATCCACCCTGCGCCAGAACTGAAGAGGTACATATTGTATTAAATTGCTTTGCATAATTTTAGAGAAAAATATTCAAACCTCTTTTGAAGTTTTGTGAAAATATATAAATTTTTTCTCTGGTTTCAATTTTTAAACTTTGAAATTCCTTTTATATATATATATATTTTTAGTTGAGTTTATTTGGTCTCTTAATTGTGATGTTTTTCATTTATGACTTGTCAAAGTGTTTTTGAAAAAAAAAATCAACTTTGCTCCTATTCTTATTATATAAATATATGATTTTATTTTTAGAATCAATTTCTAAGTTTTGTAATGAAAATTTTCCTCAATCATTTTTTCATCACATCTTCAAGTGTTAAGGATGGTTTTGAAAGCAAAGTTCTTTATAGCAACAAAATTTTTGTCATTGTTTACTTTTATTAAACAAGAAAAATTGAACAAAGATTGGCTTATGACAAAACAAAAAATACTTTTTATCATACAAAAAAATTGAACTCATCTTAAAATAAATCTCCAAAAATTGTATTTATATATGAGAAATTAACAACCAAAAAGGACTCATGTTTAAAAAAGAAATTCAAAAATTTTTTATTCACACCTAACAAATAAATAAAAAAAATTTACACATTTAAAGAATAAGCCAAAAAATAAAAAAAAAATTCACAAGCAGGTATAAAAAAAAAATTGTGTTAAAGAAAAAACTCAAATATAATAAATAAAACATAATAAAACAAAACATAAACATAAGAAATTGCAGATTAGAGAATTATAATCTCACCTTTAACAGCAATTCTTGATTTCCTTCAATAAAAAATGATTTCTTTTTTAGATTTTTGTGGTTGTAATAAAATAGAGAAAGAAAGAGAAAAAAAATATGGAGTTGCAGATTTTTTGTATTAATTTCCAAGTAAATTTCATGAATGATTGCTTTTCTTTTTTAGGATAGTATAGTAATTAAACATTATTTGACTCATAAATTATACTTTTGACTTAATAAACAAATATTTAATGGATATTCTATTGTATTTCAATGTAATATGCTTTAATTTGGGTTAAGTGTGGGATTTCCATCTAAAGAAGAGGTTCATATAATTTTTACATACTTCAGGGGAGATCAATACATTTTTCTCTCATTTTTATTTAGATTTTTATAATTTAAAAATTTTGAACTCAATTTTTATATTTAATATTATAATTAGACACTTTTCTTATTATTTCATGGATGAAGATGATGTTTTGTTGATGTGGTTTGCCAATTACTAAAGTGAGAGTTTTTTTCTTTTTCATGAAAACAAAATAGTTACATAGTGTCTATTTGCTCTTTGAACACAAATAAAATTAGCATGGAAATGCTATACCACCAATCATCAAGTTTAACAAATTATATCAACATATAAACTACTGATGAAATTTAACAGAAAAATGATGAGAAGTATTCAATTAAAAATAAATTAAATAATAAGACTAAGTTTAAAATTTTAAATTATAAAATCCTAATTAAAATAAAATTATAAAATTAACCTGCTTCTTTTCAGATCCATCATTTCCCACTACTAAGAGTTTCGGCTACCCTGATCCAAAGGAGACGCATATTTAATTAATGTTTATGGTGTGAACTTCGACCTTCAATAAGTCAACACAAGAAATGTAATATGGATATTGTTCTTAGGCCTTCTGTAATCTGTATCCTTAGCTTTCATCTCAATTATTATTGAACTCAGATGAATATGTTCTAAGAACCCCAACTAAAAATCCCAAATGGGTCTGCAAGTTCCTGTGCGGTCTTCATCTTCCTAATGGTGTAAATGGATAGTTTATTTCTGGCATTAAATGCTTACACTGGTTTCAAGTAATTACTTCCTAGTTACTCCTCGCTGTGATAAGTCTCTAGTGCATGTTCAGAGTCTAACGGGGCCTTTATTTTTCTTGGATCAGGATTCTCTGCTGCTCCCTTAAAATGCATCGTTTCCATGCTGCTGCCCTCACAAACGCACCGTTCCACACTGTTTCCATGCTGTTGCTCCCAAACGCACCGTTTTACGTCAAAACGAGAACAGACATAGAGCTTTGATAATATGTTTTAAAATGAGAACAGAGTTTTTCTCATCTGAAAGGGAATGAAGCAATCAAAGGATCCCTTCGATTTAGCGTTTGAGGAACAAGAGGACTCACAATCGGAACCCCCTGCTGAAGCCTTAGAAGCACAAAATGCAAGAGAATCTGATGAAATGTTGAGCAGAGGGTTTAAAGATCAAATTTACGATGT
>JANHAO010001460.1:0-32829 GCA_026873985.1 Saraca asoca
TAATATACCTTATACTTCCTCATGAATGCAAAAGGGTCTCACAGACTTGCATTTCAGAACAAACAAAAGTTACAAAACTGACTCACTGTCATAAAACAACACAGTTGGATTAGTAATACTTCAGTAACTAAAAAATGAACCGCTTGTATGAAACATTATGTGTTAGTACGTTTGGGGCAGATGAGTGGCATCATTTATATTTAGAGAGCAGCATAAGATCCCAAATTATAAGTCACGATGTTGCACTTATATTGCAGTGTATACAGCGAGGAAAAAAACAGAGAAGGCAAAACTATCTTACCGCACAACGAACAGCAACTGGTGCCCACTGGTTCTCAACGCCTAACATTAATAAATGGTCCAATATCTTTTTCTACATACAAATCCACAACCAAGTATAAGATTTTAGGATAAACCTATTTTAGGCAATCATCTTGACAGAGTTCATGACAAACCTGAACCAGGGTTGCCTTATTTGCCTGTTTATTCTTATCTTTGCCAGGATCAGCCTCAGAACCTCCATTCATTAGCAATCTAATAGTTTCTAACGCACCGAGTAGATTAATTGTCTACTGGCATGATGTTTGTATCAAAGACAAGAGTTACCTTCAAGGATTCAGTAATACCATAAGACTAAATTCATGAAAATAACATCATACCTTCTGTTGAGTAAAAGTGTACGTACTCCCTCGCAGCTTCAAAATTGTTATCAATAAATCAAATCCAATAGCCTCTCGTAGTAGTATCTGAACCATACATGGTTAAAATCAGTACTAGGATAAGATCTTGCATGAACACAACAGATTCAATAAATCAACAAACCTGATTAGATGCACTGTTCCGAAGCACATTGTTTAACAATTCAAGGCAATCCTGTGAAACAGCCTATATATCAGTACTTAACAACACACACACATACACACACATAGAGAGAGAGAGAGAGAGAGAGAGAATTTAGGTATTGCAGTCAGGAATGACTAATTAGCTATGAAAGCATTGGTCAACAGTCATAAAATGGAATTTTTTAACTTCTGATGTAAATATGTGATACAAATCTTGATAAATCTGGGCAATGAAAAAACAACTACTATCATGCTTGTATACATTTTGGTTTAAACCAAAGAGAGTCAAATACGGTTCATAAATAATGGGCAATAAGCCAATAACAAAAATTAAGCTCTCTGAAAATGCAGACTGCCTTAAAATTGAATGCTCCAGGTAAATTCCAATTGATTAATAAACGCTTACATCAAAAAGTAGCTCCTGAGCATACTTAGCAGTTTGCACCTACTAAAGCAAGATCATTGATATCACACACTAATAGAGAGACCATCACCTGTACAACAACACCACCATCTGCACCTCCCTCCTCTTTTATGATACTGAAAATCTTCTCAAATGCACCTTCAAAGACAACAATCTTTTGAATCTCCTATAAGCAAAAGATTTCATTAAGGATATAAAATATCAGCACTATAACAAGAATAATGAAACAAACAGATTGGAGAAGCAGAAAAAGAGGTGACCATGAGAGGCAAAAGGTTACCTCAGCTTCACGGGTCAGGTGAGTAAGAAGCAATAAGGCCTCATTCCGTATAACCTGTAATACAAACCTTGGTCACTTTCTCAGTTTCAACACCAGCAAAACAACATTTCCAAATGCAATCAGCATGTTTCGGACTTCACTCAAAAAGGAATCAAATGCAATACATGACAGAACACCTTCAATAGATAAAATCAACACATCAGCTTAGAAAGATTACTAAGCGGATAATGCAGCTTTGAAGTCTTATACCTCACGATCCATAAGCATATCCATTAGCCGAGTTATACCACGAGGGATGGTCAATATAGCTTCCTGTAACCTGATGACGAACTCAACAAGTGCACTTCCCAAACTAGTAAGTTTAACAATTTCAGGCATTGAACAGAAATGGTAGCCATAAACTAATACCTTTGAGGAGAATTAGTGAGAAGGGCAGTCAAAAGTTGAAGAGTATAATAGCGTACATAAAAATCATCTTCTACCTGTCAAAGTACAACGAAGGAAAAATTGTTGACAAATTTTGAATAGGTGTGGGCATAAGCCAAGAAATCAAAGAAACCAATAGTTATATCACACTTTCAGTGAAAAAATTCTTACCAACAAACTTAGAAGAAGTGTGATGCTTTCTGATTCTCTGGAGAGCAAATCAGTGTTCATCAATGCTGGCTGAACTTCTTTACTTGGCCCTTTTGAATGGTTAATAGGAGTCAATGCACTTACAAGAGTTTCAAGGGCACCTCGAACCTACATGGATATATTTTGTTTAACGTACGTTTGAAACTTAATATGGAAAGAAACTGGCATAAATACAGGGGAAGAAAATAGAAAACCACAGAAGAGAATTATAAATATAAACAAGGAAATACAGCAAAACTGAAACAGTGAACTTTTTCAATCAGTAATCATATAAAAGCCCTCACAATTTGAATAAATGCATGTCCATTTGCAAACAAGGAATATCACAACCAACATTCAGATTACTAACACAATAGTACAATATGATGATAAAAATGTTTCTCCAAAATCATGATATCCTATCAACTATCAAAACAAAATAAGGACAGAGTTGCAGAGAATATCCAAGAACCATGCATGATTCACCATAACAACTATCATAATAAAATTTGAAAGGTAATAATAAGGAGGCAATCAATTAACAGTAGAAGTCCCAAACCAAATATAGAAAATTCATATTCCAAATATGAGTCAAGAAGTTGGTTTGTTTACCAGACAGGTGAAAAAGTGAACATAAAAAATGGAACCAATTCATCACATAAAACACATAGTATTAAAGAAAAGACCGTATCCAATTGAATAGATTCACCAATTCAATTTCAAATATTTTTTCCCCATCTTTCGTCTTCTTTCAGTGCCTGTTGTTGTGTCTTCTTATTACATAATGAGCACATTAATGTGGATCCTTCAATAATACAAACAAGAAAGTAAATGCAATTATACAACATATACGATAGGAAGAAAGTTTTGTCACCATTTCAACATCATCACGTTCTTCCTTTAAGACACCCAGCATTACAGGAAAGCCTGTAAACATGTACGAAACACGTTACATACAACAAAATAAATCCACAACAATTTGTTTAAGATATAGTATATACCCATTGCCCCAAATGCTAGCTGGGTAGCTTGGCTTTCTGATACAACAGCCTGAAGTTCAGTAATAGCATTTCTCCTATCCTCTGCCAGTTTACCATTGCTTATCCGGTCAAGCAAGCGTTCGACATAGCTATCAAGACAAGCCAAATAATAGGAATTCAACATAAATGGACAGTACTCCAACATGTATAATGGTTTAATAATGTAAAGCAAAATAAAAACTAAATATTTCAAGCTGAAAAGCCTGGAATCATTGAAAGATATAAGCACTCTAATGAAACACCTTTGAGGTCAGAATAGTCTTTGCAAATTATATATTGCAACAAAAATCTTAAATTAAAGGAAATGATATGAAAGCAGAAAAAAGTTGAAAAGAAAAAATAAAAATCCGTTTGAACAATATGGTTCATTAGCAGCTTGTAGCAGGGAGCAACAGTAACTTTTTCTTTAAAAATCTTTAATATCAGACATAGAAGATCACTAATACTTGTAATGCTCATAACATTGAACAACTAGAGCATGGAATATATGGCTAAAGATTATTTGAAATATTAAGAAACAGTGTACAACTCCCCTGCTACATCACAATGACAGAGTTCTTCTGTGATTTCTTTGGAGTAGAAGTTATTTCCAATTCAATTATTATAATTCCACTTTAATTCTGGCCACTCCAATCCATGATACAAGAGTTGAACCAGTGGCATTCTTTTTGCAATGACGTTGAAAAATACTCTCTTTGTTTGGAAAAAGGAAGATTTATTAAAAGAAAGAAAGA
The DNA here is from genome assembly GCA_026873985.1 of Saraca asoca. Lineage (NCBI taxonomy): Eukaryota > Viridiplantae > Streptophyta > Magnoliopsida > Fabales > Fabaceae > Saraca > Saraca asoca. The sequence goes on from JANHAO010001460.1 coordinate 3,936, forward strand.
AGAAGAAGAGTACATGTCCAGAGGATAAGCAATCCTCAGGATATAAGAAGCCAAAAAAGTATAAAACTACAGAAAGCCAAATAACAGTGCACCCAATCAAAATTCTAGAACAGATTTTCAATCCCTTTGCAAAACTGTCAGACTTATCCCTCCAAAGAAACATTAAAAAATAATCTAACAATAAGAAGGATCATGATTAAAAAGAATGTATTACACCTGTCATTAAGGTTCCAATAGAACCATATAGATCTCAGAAAACTTAAATTTTGAATGTTACATGATTCATTTGCCAGTTCACAGTAAATGAATTTAACAATAACTAATGAAACGCTCTGGAAAATATTGCATCCAACTGATTAATAGGATGAACTATTTGCAGAAAATTAATTATGCAGAAGCACAGGTTCCTTTTATTATTGACTTTTAAGGACAAGTAAGTCATAGAACTTTTAAAATTCACACATGACTTGTTCCTGAAAGCATTTAAAAATTGAAGTAAAAAAGGGACATAATCAGGAGTATATTCCTCTAGACATTCTTTATCAGAAGTGAGGATGAAATGCATAAACAGACACCAAGTTAAAAAAAAGGGAATGCACATAACATATTTTTTTTTTTTAGAAATATTAAACTAGAGTTCTCTTGATCTAGGTCACAAATGATGCTTTCAAAAGCCTGGAACAAGTGTATATGACATCCACACACAGCTTGAATAATCATCATGGGCAGAAAATAAACATTATGAACATAAAAAGCATTTTACCTATCTTCATTTGAAGATGAATTCTCGTTGGGATCATTGCCAAAAACATGCCCAACAACCCCCTGCACCATAATTTGTAGATCACTCAATACATGACATCTTCATTTGAGTTTGAATGATCACAAGCCAAATGAAAACATAAAGATTAATACATTCAGCTTTCAATTCCTCAACTAATACAAATAGAACATATAGATGACAGGAGAGATGAAACACACAGAGAATTAAGTGACTGTTCCTAGTCTCTACATGATATCTTATAGCCAGCATCAAAATTGAAATATCCCAATTCCTAAAAGCTTATTATTACATGAAACCATCTTGCATATTAGGGGGTTTAAATTTTCAAACTAAGTAATCACTAATCGATATAACTTCAAACAAAAAGAAACCGCCCATTAAGATAATTTCCTACTAATTCAAGTTCATTACCCGGAAACACAATGAAGCAACAAAACAACAGAGAGGAAGGGCGGGTTTACCTTATAACGAGCCACAAAATCCATAATCCCAAATCACAAAGTACTCCGCAATCCTGAAAGGAAAAAAAAAGGCAAAACCCAAAAATCTAAACACGCCATTCAATCCGATTCAAGTAAAGGTTATTAAGAAAATCATCACAACAATTAATTAGAAGCATAAAGAGGAGAACTTTCGAGGAATGCATACAATTAATGGGAAGCTTTACTGAATTAAGCAATATGATTAGAACAAAACGTACAGATCCTTGGTAATTAAGATGAACAAGTGATGAATTTGTGGCTTCTTTCACGTCGCTCTAAGACGCTAAACAGTTTTCAGTTGGCTTGTGTTGATGGTGTTTGAGTGTTGTACGACAGCTTTGACTTTTGACGGATACCGAGCTGGCACAATTCGTTTCATGTCGTTGCAGATTTGCGGTCGCTGAAAAACAAGGACAGTAACTCGTAAAAGCCATATCGGAGACTGTTGTCAACATCAGGGCTCACATCCAATTGTTGGGTTTGGTGAATTTTGGGCTTTGGGGCCCATTTAATGGGCAACTAAAAGCCCAGATATTATCATCATGCAACAGACCAAATGGTATGTAGGCAGGACACCCGGTGGAATTCTTGGGGATTTGGATTCCTTAATCGTCAGTTTGATTATTTAAGGGCATAGATAATTGTCAACTGACTTCATAGAAACATAAATGTGATCTAAATTTATATTACAATTAATTTATCTAAATTTTAGTTAAAGGATTAGTTCCCAATCTATTCATTATATAAATTGAGATAGATATAAATTAAATTTAAATGAATTGAGTTTATTAAATAAATCAGAATAAATGAAAATCAATTTTGAAGTTTGATAAGCATCCCATATGAGTATAAATGATCTAAAATTACAGGATATAACAATTTTTTTTATAATAAAAACAATGGTTAAGCTATTAAATTTATATTAATAAAGAATCGTGATCAAATCTAGAATGTAATTCTCTTTTTATTTTTTTGGGCCAAACAGGTGTTTCAAATTTAATCGGGGAGAATGACAGTAGAATAAACGCATGCTGCACAACAAGGCTTCCAAAAGCCCGTGGGCCACATTTGCTTTTGTGAATAAATGGGCTTTGTAAAGAAGTCTAGGGCCTCTCGTCATGAATCCCTAATTATTTACTACATTGCTTGTTAAATGTAGGGCTTTTATTCAAGCAATAAGTCTATTTTCATGTCCAATTTCATATTCTCTGACAAAATATGTGAGTTTATTTTTTTAAAAATAACGTGAGAATAAAAATAAACGATAGAATGTGAAGTTATTTTTTATAAAATAATGTGAAAATATTAATAAAAGATATAATATAAGAATAACAAGACTCTTATTAAATAAATTATTGATAACTCTTTTAGAAATTGTTTGATTCACACAAAAAGTAAGTTTTTATAGAAGTTTAATTTCTCATAAAGTAAATTTTTATATGAACTTCTAAAAAAGTGCTAAAAATTATTTGATTGGTATTAAGAAAATAGAAAATAAATTCTCATATAATATTTAATTTAACTATAAATTCTTTAAGAAATATTATCAAAATAATTAAAATATCTTATAAAAAAATTATGCTCTTTTATCAAAATATTATATAAGTTTTTAAAAAAGTACTCTTTTCATTATTTAAAATTTATAACAATAGTTTGTATTTTATTTTATTTTATTAAAATCATAAGAAATAGAACTTATTTAAGTAAATAACTTCTCATGTTTCGTGTAAAGTGAAATTTCTCCTATTTTTTGAGTTAATAACTAATCAAATAATCAAAATATTTTTTACTTATCGAGAAATTTTATTTTCTGTGAAACTTTATACAAACCAAACAAGTTATTAGATTATAAAATTATTATGTATAATCTAATAGTGAGTGATTTTGATAATAAAGTAAGGATTTTAGATTCAAAATTTTAACACTCTTGATATGTGTCTGAGAATTTAAAAGAAAAGAAAATGAAGTAGATGATGTTACTGTCTTTTTAACCAAAAATAAATACAAATCTATCTTTACGTCTTTGTTTATATATATAATAACAAAGGAGAAATAAAAGGAATAAAGTTTGTATTAAAAAATTTTCTCTATTTTTTTTTCTTATGTCATGTGCGCATTTTAATCATTCCATATTTTTTTAAAGAAAATACATATGAATCTATAATTAATAATCATTGTCATTCCTAAGTTTATAATGTTATATTCAACATTTTTTCTATTTTTTATATAAAAATGACAAAAATAAAAAGCCCTTTGGCAAAAGCAATAATAAGCTTTATAAACTATTTAAAGCCAAAATTTGGGATCCTGTTGCTATATACACAAAATTAGGTAATTGAGTTTGTATTAAACAGTAAGATGCCTCTTTGCCTTCTCCACGTTTGGGCATGAACTTATTGTGCTTGCTTGTTACTTAGTTGTTTCTTTCCATGTAGCTTTTGTTCTCTCATCACTTTCTCGTAACTAGTTACAATATTAAAAAAACAAAATTACACCAATAATCACCATACTGTCTTAATTAAAAAAAATTAAACTTTTCATTTTTAAAGTTCACCCCAATTGATAATTGTATTATTTTACATTTTAAATAATTACGTCTTAGAATTTGTTTTTTTTTTATAATTATCCCCTTATTATAATTAATTTGAGGATTTGTATATGTAATTCTTCAGTTCGACCAACATTTGTTGATTTGTTCAGTTATATTATGATATGACAATAAAAACAAATAAGCCTTATTACAAAATTATTAAGAGAATGTAAATAACATTTTAATCATATATATTTTGAATTCCAATATATTAATTTAGAATTTTCTTCCAAATCATATCAATATATAAACAATTTTTCATTTATATATTACAATATAATTATATAAATAAGTAAATATTTATCATGTAATACAATTTTAAGCAAAAATCATTAAATCGATGGCCATGTAAAAGGAAGTTTCAAGATCAAATTGAAGGGAAAAAAAAGTGTTAGGAACGAAATTGTAAATTAAAATAAATTAAAAATAAAAAAAATTAAATCAAGTTAAAAAAAACACTTTCACACTTTTGCTCAATTAAACCAAAAAAAAAAAAGCTTTTAATTGAAAAAAAAAAAAACCGTTTTTCTTGCAGAAATATATTTCTGATGTTCACTGGGTACGTTTGCTCACCGAACAAGTGAACGGACACCCGTAATTAAAGCTCATATATTATATTTAAATATGAGTCAGACGTGCAGACCTAAGATATAGATAGATTTAGCATCCTCTTCATTTTGTTCGTACCAATATAATAAAAATATATAAAATAATTATTATTTTATATTAATTTTTAATTTAATATATTATTATATTATATTAAATAAAAAAATTTATATGTAAAATATTAAGATTTTTAATTTCTATTTTATAAAAAATATTTAATAAACAAGGGTATTATGATTATTGAGACCATAGTAATACATAATATTATAATATTGGAATCGCAACTCATTACAACTTCTACAATTTTTAAAAGAATCACAATTCTGATGTAACATAATTATGACATTTGTTGCACGCATAATATTACAATCACGATGCGTCTTACTAATTGTAATTTAAATATTAAACAAATTCAACTTAACATTTAAGTTGTGAAATTGAAATCTATTATTTAATCATTAAACCACATTCTAAGCAATGTAAAAAAGTCTCTCTCTCTCTCTCTCTCTCTTTTTAAGCATTGAAGTATTCCAGTGTTGAGCAAAGTACGCTTTCATAAGACAACAAAATACACTTAGGAAAGATTATCATATTAATTAGGTTGTACACACGGCTGTCCTATCTACCTTGGTATCCTCGAGCTATTAAATAATTAATATTTTTGTGTCATTTTTCCTTTGTTTTATGTTACCTTCGATAGGCAAGAAGCAAAAAGACAACATAGGAAGCCAACAAAGTTGTAGACGTGAAGGTTTCCAGGTGCCTTCTCGCGCAACTACAAGTGTAGCTCCCTCAACCACTGCGTTTAACCTTTTTCCACGGAGTTTGGATAATGCCTTGATATTATTTTTAAAAACTTTTAATATTTTATATAAAAATTATAATTGTTATTCAAAAATTACAAAACATATAACATTAAAAATATGTGTTAATACAATTTTTTTAAACACATATTGAATCGTAATCTTTAAATAATTTAACCTCTCTTTTTTTTTTAAATTTCACCCCACTATTCGGAAAAAATTTCCCTTTCAATTTGTGATTCTATGATGTTAAATAAAATTGAAAAGTAGACATCAAGCTTTATATATTACGCTTTTTTTTAGTAGAGTTCATATGATCAAGGATGATACTATGTAGCTATATATCATTCTCATTTGATATCTTACTCGATAATTTATTATTAATGTGTCTCTTCACCATTATGACTTTCTAAAATAGTAGTTAATCATTAAATTTATAAATTTTATGATTTTTTACTAAAATTTTTAAATAATTTTTCTGTTGTGGAGAGACTTTTATTTTCCTCTCCCTTCCTAGATTAACAACACCTCTGTCTGAGTGTTTTCCTTTACCATAAATAGTTTGCAAGTCGGCAATTAATAGAGGAAATGAGTTTTTGTTTGCAGAGTGAAATTTTGAGGGGAAAGAAAATAGCTACACAATAAAAAGCCATAAAGTCTCTTATGATTAATTAGGCATTATTATTCCATCCCATATCCATTTAGAACCTCAAATTGATTGATTGAGAATGACTTTGGCTCCCACGATGTGAGCCTCCGAAGCCACCCTCAAATTTTGTGAAAGCTAATTTTAAAAGGACTGCATGTGAGAAGGTGGAGTGTTTTATTTTTAATTTTTTATTGGAATTTATATTTTCTATTTCATTCATTTGTTTTAATATTAAAAAAAATAAAGATCCAATGATAAAAATATTGAATCTTATAAGGATTTGAATTCATCATAAAATCATCCTTTTATGTATATATTTAGGAAGAATTCTAATATACGTTATAAATAAATAAAAATTCTTACTTCATAGAAAATAAGTAAAAAATTAAAATAATGAAACATATAATTATCAAAAAAAATCAATCTTTTACGTCCTTTTTAAGTCTATTTCTCTTTCAAAAAAAAAAAAAATTACATTCACACACGGAGGATATTAAAAAGTATTCTATGCATTTGGTGTTTATTTTGCATCCGAAGGAAAAGAAACCAAATCATGCATATAGTTCACTTTGAGTATTGACATCCATTGCTTTGTGTAGGGTTGAAAGATTATGCTGACTAAAAACAATGAGGAATAGTTTTGATGCACCATACTTCATATAACAGTCATATCTGTATGTTAAAAATCTTCTCATTTTTGACACTTATCGACACCGATACTTCATTTATCATGTAAAAATAGTACCGACACTTTTAAAAATATCGTGTTCTTGTATTTGTATCCGCATGTCCCTGTATTGGTATCTGTGCAACGTAGAGTATTAGTCAATCTTTGGATTACCCAAAAAGAATAAAAAATATTAACCTCTAGGTTTGCGTGATCACAATTAATTAAGGGTTAATCCCAAAGCATCATAGCATCTTCAAAGTTGTTTTACTGAAAGTGTATTGGACAAATAAGCCAACCCAAAATAGTGGATGTAGGAGCGTTGGGCAATCCTAAAAAAATAGAATGCCTGCAACAATATTTTAGTAAATTAGATTACTATAGGTTAAATATGATGTATATCTAATTTACATTTACTGTGAGAAGATTCCAACTTAAGACTTTTAGTATATTATTCAAATTTTTAATTAATTTTTTTAAGATAGTAAAGGAAATTTATTAGACTTACACGTACAAATATTCAAAATATAAATTTTTATCTTTTAAAGAAAATAGAATATCATTTGAATTAAAAAGTTTAAATTCTAAACTTCTTATCATTAAACCATATTTAATGACTTTATGGAATTATATTTAACTAAAATCTTATCTTTTTCTTTAAACTTAACAAATACCCTCATATTTAGTTAAGTATAACATAAATCTCTTTTTATTTTAAAATTGAAAGGGAGAATAATGTATTTAAAAGAAAAAGAGAAAAATAAAATGGTATGTCAACGTAATTTCATCAAATCTTAGAAAAAGGTGGATCTCATCTATTCAAATTAAGAACGTAATCTGTATAAAATTTGATGAACAAACCTATCCAATTCGTTGATTAATCTTGGTTGAGCAGACTTTGTTGATGACTTAAAAGTATAAGCAAATAGCGGCACTTTTGTGTCGTCACTGTTGGTTACGACGGTTTGAATGCTTGCAATAATCTGTATATATGTATTAGAAATTAAACATGATTAGCAGAGCTAAAGAAGGAAGAAAGAAAAGGACGCCATCTTTTGCATTTCCCCGAATGACATCACGCTGCATATTTAAAAAATAAAATTAAACCCTAAATGTTGATTAAAGTTCTTAATTAAATTAAGATGTGAAACTTTTATTTTTATCAATTGTGTTAATAGTTTTATATTTAAAGTGCATTTTAATCAATACCTTCTACTTTTCCATTAAATTATTTATATAATTTTTTTTTGTAATACGTAATAACATATGATATGGTGACCTTTCTATCATTTTCAATCTTTTAAAAAAAAAAAAATAGGGAATCATACACATGACTAATTATCAAATTTGAAAATCAATATATTTAAGAATTATGTCTCGCTAAGTATTTGAAAATTTTTGTATTTAAACCTTTTTTATTTCTGTAAAAAATTCACTTTTTTCAATTTTGTTAAAAATTAAAACTTTTAATCAAAAATTGATTTTTTAAAAAAAAATTATGCCATTTTAATCAATAAAATCATAATTTTTTATTTATTTGTTTGTTACATACACGTAATTGTAAAGCGCATACAATTTATTATATTTAAAATTTTAAGTTTTATATTAAACTTTAAAAAAATTATAAAAAATTTTAATGCATAACGAGGTCTTCAGATTCGTGTAATAATCAAACTCATTAAATGATTTTCTTCCTTTTTTTTCATTCAAATATTCATTCTCCCCTCTGCCTCCTTAGTTGCTATTTGCTAGATCAATTACTGTAGTAATAATAATAATAATTTTTATGATTTCAAATATTAGAATTTATTTATTTATGATTTTCACTGTTAGAATTTTGCCTACATAATATTTTTTTCCATGCAAAATATAACAAAAAGATCTATGTGCAATGTACATGCTTTATATTATCTTTAATTTTTTCAAAATTAAACTTAATTAGAAAACCCTTAACTCTAAGATTTATCAAAAATAAGAGAAGTAGAAAATTCTGTCATGGAACTGTAGTGCTCTACCATTGGCAGACTTTGTATTTAGAGTGCTTTACATTTGCATCAAAATCCATTCAAGGCCATTTTTTTTTTTTTTACTTTGTAACAAATAATTATTTGAAGTAGAAATATATAAATTCCTTTATTTATACTATTAATCACCGAAGGTGTGACTTTATTTTAGTTTTTAAAACTGTCATTATTATTTATAATGTACATTAGAATGGATTCAAAGATCTCTTTTATTCTTCAACTCTAAGGTTCAACTTCAAAGAGGAGTTACTTTTTTAGGTTTAATTTTTTTTTTGAATTATTTCTAAAAATTAGTTTCAAAACATCTATTATATTTTAAATGAAAAAAATTAAATAAATAAAATATTAACGGTTAAAATTATGAATAGGTGATTTTTAATACTTAAAAAATATATAAATTAAATGAAAAAAAATTGTAATCGCATGTGAATAAATTACATTTTGTCCGTGACAAAAATCACACCAATGCAAGAGTTAAAAGTTTGTCTTTTGTTCTAAGCATATACAAGAAATAATTTAATTTGTGTTGGAAACAAGGACAATGAAATTAAAGCCGGGTGGAGGAATCTACGATGTATCCGGATAATGGCAAATACACCAAAAAGCCTCCGCATTGTATTTGGAATATGCTTTGTACAATTTCGTCTTAACCGAAAACACCAACCGGTTTGGGCTATTATGTCCGTTTCAACTTTCTGGGAAGTTACGCACAAGCCCCACGCCTGTTTCTGTGACTGATTCTTCGTGCATGCCTCCTCTTTGGACGCTGCATTTTGTTCATTTCCTTCTGTTTTTACACCAAATTCAATTATTCCATCCGGAATAAAACTAATTGGTATAATCCCAGTTGTATCTTTGTTTATAAAAAAATGAAAATACTCTGATTTGCAGTAAAATTTAATGGAATTACGTGAATCATTCATGTAATTTAAAAAAAAAAAACGTTATATTTGAATTTAAATTTAAAATTTTCATTGATAGAATATTAAGAAAAAAAATGACATTGAATTCAAATGAAATAGTAAGGGGATATTGTAGTATCTTTAAGATAAAAAAATAAGCCAAAACTAATAACATCAATGGGTTAAAATGAAAGTATCAAATTTAAATTTAAATGTAATGTTTTATTACCTTTTAGAGAATGTTTTTATAGGTTTTGAAAACATACATCAAGTTAGTATAAATTTTTAAACTCAACAAGAGATTCATGGAATTTTGTTAAATCCCAAAGAAAATCAAAGCATATTTTTTTTCTTTTATTTAGTCACAACACTCTTTTATATTTAATTACATAATATGATCTAAATTAAATTAAATTTTCAAAAACATTGGATACCAATTTTATTTAAATTATACAATAGGTGTAAATGTAAGTTGACTGCTTTTTTTAGTTAGTGGCAATAACAGCTACAGATATAAAATTAGGATACATTATGGAAGGTTTTTTTTTTTTTTTTTTGAATTGGACAAAGTGGGTTGGGTACTAATTTTTAAAAGCATATTGCAACTTTGAATGAATAATATTGATTCATCTCTTTCTGGGAAACTGGGGCATTGCACTTTCTTTTTCTAACAATAATTGAAAATTTGCACTTATTTATCATGAAAAACAAGAATGTGATGAAAAGTATGATTTCCTTACTCATTAAGCAAGTTTTCTATGTACGAACTTTGTCTACCATGAAAGCCACTAATCACTCTTTCCATCCTTTGTAATCATATCCATTATTTTTTTGGAGGGGAAGTTCAAATTCTTAAAAGATTAAACCTTTTTATTGTTAAATTATTATTTTTAATTTAATAATTATATATTTTTATTTGGTTTATTTATTTTAAAGTTAAAAAAAATAATTTAATGATAAAAACTCTAAATTTGTTAAAAACTTGACCTCTGTTGTAGAATTAATGGTTAGTTTTTCAAAGTAATTATTAATCTTTTTTAATAAATCCATAAATGTATCTAATGGTTTCATCTTTGTAATTAAAGGATTCTATAAAGTTAGTTTTGTAAATGCCAAAAAGAAAAGAATTTTATTCCCGCGGACCTGACAAAGGGTTCATAAAAAATACTATCAATTAAGCACTAAGTTAATACATTAATTAATATTTAATAACCAAAAAATACACGCAATGGTAAGAAATTTCAAAACAGGTGAAGTGAAGTGTGTGTGTGTGTGTATTTGTTTCTTTCAAATATTAAAATGCGACATTATTATCTGAATGTTGAGAAAGTCAATGAGTCATTATAGTTAATATGCAATGTCACAGTCTGATTTGCATTACTATATATTTCATATACAACATATGGGTAACCAGAACTGAACTATTATTTCAAATTTAACTCATTTTAAATTTTCTCAACTCATAATCTGACTTAATCTCCTTTCAAATAAATTTATTCAACTTAAGTTTTGTTGGGATTAAGCTCAGGTACACCTCAACTCAAATTAAACTTACTTGAATTCATTAAATTCAAATCTATTGTAATATTGAAATATTTTATTCATAATTTAATTACTTTAAAAAATTATAAAAATAAATATGTTTAACAACTTAGTAATATTGAATAAATAAAAAATGAATGACAAAGGATAGTGTTATAATATTATTAATTCCTCATATTATATAAGAATATTTGATGTAATATAAATAATAATTTATCTTAAAATATAAAGTTATATTTAAATCACAATTACACTTATAACAAATAAGTAAAATATTAATAATAAAAATATATTATATTTTATCATAAAATGTTGTTAAATATTTTATTTGAAAATATTATATGTTATAATATATGTTCATAAATATTTATTTATATGTTTATATATTAAATTAACTCATAATATAAACGACATAAGTTTCTTATGATTCATGCTCAACTCATTTACAATAATTAAAAACTAGATAATTCAATTCATTTATTATTTATTTATCTTGTAAATTTAGCTTATCAAAATTAAAATTGGAATCAAACTGTGATATATTCACGAGGTGCCTTAACTCGTTGTCAATTATAAAAGTTACATACCCGAAAAAAGGTAAAGGGGTGATTATAAGGCTTCTCAGTTTATCAAATTATAATGTCACTTTAGAAAGAAAATGTAGGCAGGAATGAATATAATTATCGTTCAAGTGATTGATCTGTATATTTGGTGAATAAAAAATATTAAATATATATTTTAATCTCTCACACAATTTTTACATAATTTTTCAATCACTATATTAAGATTTACATAATAAATTCTTTGTAAATTTTAACATGGAGATTGTGAGAGAGATTAGAATGTATATCTTGACAGTGGGAAGTGGAAACCAAATTTATGGTTTTGTTTTTCAATAAAAATTTTAGAAATAAAATAAATGAGTAATTAAATAATAATAGATTAAGAAGTGTAAGTTCTAATTTTTAAGAAGTTATTTGGTTTATGTAGGAATTTAGTTTTTATGATAAGTTAAAATTTTTATGAAGCAAATTTTTTTATAAATTTTTAAAAAATTATTTAATTAATAATAAAATTAAAAATTTCTGTGAAAATTGTTTCTTATCTTGAATGATAAGTAAATAATTTATTATATTTTATAGGAAGTAAAACTTTTCTAAAAAATCTTATTTTTTTTATTTTGTTAATTATATTTTATGTAATTTTCTGTTAATCAAACGATTACTATACATATATCAAACGAGCAATAAAAATGTTTTAAACAAATCTATGTTAATTAAGGGTTACTTAAAGTAACATTGAGAGAGCAATCGAAATATTTTAAACACATTTCTCACTGGAGACATGCCGCATAACCAAAGGCAAAAACTTCTCAAATATTTCTATATAAATGTTAATCTTTTATTACCTTATTTTTTTTTTTTAAATAAAGTTCATTTATATCCCTAAAAATTAAATGTTGTTCAGAATAGTTCATTTATATCCCTAAAAATTAAACGTTAATCTTTAATCCTTTTCTAACAAATTGTATTTTAATCCCTAAAAAATGTGTCTAATTAACTTTGCTCTCAGCATAGTTACTCAAGCGTGCCGGAATATTAATCAGAACAATTCTCACTTCTTTATATCTTGCATGTTCTTTTTTCACATAAGTTTGCCTTTTCTAAACAAAATTATTCCTAAAATTATATTAGGTCAAAAAGTAAATTTAATCCCCTAATTTTTTCTGAAATTTCAATCTTATTCCCTAAGAATTTTTTTAAATTATTTAATTTCCTAACTTCAAAAAAATCATACAATGTTACTTAATTACCTAATTTCGTTTGATTTTTCAATGAAAACGTATATATATTTTTATTAATCGGCAATGGACAATCTACATCTCACAAGAAAGAGAAGGAAAAAACCCAAATCACAAGATTCGAAATCCAATTTGATGGAAAATTATTTATTATATCTCACAATCTCTTCCATAGCCTCTCATTTTAAACCTCTGACGCACTCACTTCCACTTCTCCTAAACCTTCTCTTTTTCCATCATCTCCCTCTTCTCCATCGGAACCAACTTGGATGGAGGTGTTATAGGGCTTGATAATTATGAAATTGACCAAAGATTTGAAACAATTTACAAGGAAGTCATCATTGGGTGCCAACAAGGAATTTTAAATTAATTTTATGGCACCTAAGATGTTATTATGAAATTTTTGTTTCCAAAACTAATGAAATTAATGTTGTAAGTGAATTTACATACTTTTTCATAATTAGAGAATAAAATTATTTAAAAAATTATTAGAGAATAAGATTGAAACTTTATTAAAAGTTAAAGTATCAATGCAAAAATTGCATTGTAGCCATTATATTATAAATGGGGATTATAGCACAATCTCGTGCATATATTCACGTACATTGCATTGTAGCCGTTATATTGTTAACGGGAGTTATAACACAAACTCATTCATATATTCACATACATGGTGTCTGACTAGCTGATGAGGTTAAATTATAATTATAAATATTTTTCCTTAATATTACATGTATTTTTTCCTTTAATATTACATGTATTCGTGGTCATGTTTGCATTATGAAGTCTACATTTTTGGGAATTTAATATTTCCAGAAAAAGTATTCTTTAGTAATGTCACATCGTATTATATTTAGTTTGATTAAAAAAAATTTAAAAATGTTACAATATATTATTTTTTTAATTAATTTATATATTTTTAAAAATATTATTAAATTTTAAAAATATTTTTATTAAGATTAATTAGTCAATGTCAAAAATTGATTAATCACTCAATTGTTGTCAATATTAAAGAATTTATCAATGACTAATAATAAATGATAATCAAAAGTAATAAATGGTATGACAAATGATTGTAAATAGCAGTGGATTAAGATGACAAGATATTAATAAAATAATATATAAAATAATCTTTTTAAATCATTAAAATATTCAAATATCATGCGAATGATAATATATCCACTTTTTTCATAAGAATATTTTGAAGAAATATTAAATTAAAAATATTCACATATATTTTTAAATAAATTTTTTCTTGATTTTAAACTAAATAAAAAATATTTTTAAGCACGTAAAAAATATTCTATTGGCTAAATGCTCTCTTGTAACGCATCGTGATTAATAATCTCCTTATGTCAAATCCACTTGTTCATCTTTATTTAATTTTTATGAATATTTTAATCTTTTAATAATCCCAGTAACATGAGATAAGATAGCATCGCTTACTTGTAGAATTTTTAATAATTAATTATAGTTTAAATAATTGATTATAATTCTTTAAAGACATTTGATTATATTTTTAAATTTTTTTTAATAATCAATTATAGTTAATAATTCTAATTAAATAAAAAGTGATTTTAAGTTATTTTTATTTTAATCAAGATTATTGGAAGAGAAACATTAAGATTTGTCTTTATATAGGCATTACTTTCCTTTTCTTTTTTGCCTATATTTTTTATTTTAACAATAACAACAAAAATTTTCCTTTTTTTGTAATTATTTTTTTCAATAATTTAATATTTAAAATTTTTCATATATTATCTAAATAAAAATATATTATGAAGAATTAATTATAAATAAATATTAACAAACATAAAATAGATTTTATATAATCAAGTATTTTATTGCTATGTCAAACAAATCTTCTTATTAATAATATTTTCTAATAATTTATTATTATGTAAAAAGTCACTTTTTAATATTAAATTACTAAAAATGACAAAAAAATAGATAGATCAATTAAAGTTTTTGTTGTTATTGAAATAAGGATAATAAAGAACAAAAATAAAATAACATAGACATAAATCTTAATATTTCTCTTCTTACAGTCTCAATTAAAATAAAATATATTTTTTAATTTAATCAATATTATTATATATAATTAATTATTAAATAATTTTAAAAGTACAATTAAATATCTTTAAAAATAACTATAATCTACTGAATCCATAATTAACTATTTATAATTCAAAATTGTTATCACAAAGAAGCACAAACAAATAGTATATTGTGTACTTATTATCCTTGTCGGGTTGGATACATGAATTTATATGTGTGCCACTATTATTAGGGATACAATCCAATCTTCCTCAATTTAGGCGTATTTTATTTTCAAAATGTAAAATTTATCTAAAATTTCACGATCTCTAATTATGTTGCCCATCACCACATGATAAACCCAACTACGATCCTCCAAAAGATTGCCATTATTATTACAAAAGGAAAGAAAATTAATTATAACCATCAATAATCACACAATACATAAATCCAACCACAATCCTCCAACATATTGCAACTATTATTACAAAATGAAATAAAATTAATCGTAATCATCCATACTGACCTCAATGCAAGCAAATTATGATTTTTTTTGTTTTTTTTTATTTTAATTCGAAAGTTGATCATCCTCTTAAATTTTGACCATTCTTCCAGTTTTTTTTTTTTTATTCAGAATGAATTGACCCTAAGTATAAGTATATTTAAGAAGGCATCTCTATATTCTGACCATATATTTAGTTGGAATCATTCTGCCTAGTTATAATTTCATAATAATTTAACCACAATAATTAAGAGAATAATAAGCTCACTTATTATTTGAATTAATCTTTGATTAATGACATAACATATGATTGATTATTCTCATAGGGAATAGGGTCCAAAAGAAAGTCAATGGAGTTTAATAAGGGAAGTTCATAATCAATACTCACATAGTCATATCGTCCAACAAAATAACCGCGTATTTTGTCTGAACAAGTCTTGAAATATTCCAAGTTATTGTTCCATTCTTAGAAGAAACATTAATATATCAAAATTTGTTCAATTTATCAAAAGAATATATAAAATACACAAGTTTCTCTTTCCTTATCTCTTAAGAAAAGATTAAAAAAAAAAACAAAAAAAAAACTTTGAGAGGCAACCATATTACGAGTTTTGATTTGGCCTTAAGAGGAATGAGTATTAAGAATCAAGATTAGGGGTGGGAAATTGAATATTCCCTTTTTATTCTTCCATTTGTCACTTAGAATCATTATTATAGGTAATGAACCATGACATAAGATAATAGTAATTATTGGATTGCATTATTGTATCTATCTAGAGTAATTTCGATCCAACACAACAATTATAATTGCAACTACAATTACTTTATTAGATTCAAGTCCCTATTTTAAATGATGACTTTAAAGAAATTTATACATATATATTATATTACATTAAATCATTTATAAAATAATAGGTACTAAATATTTTTTAAAATAATATTTTATTTATTTTTTATAATATTTATAATTATTAAATGATATAATATAATATATGATATGTAAATAGAACTTTCGTAAAAATTCCTCATCGCAAAACACATAACTTCTAGCCTTTAATTACAATAGAAAGACCAAAAAGACTTGGACCGAGCCAATGCCATTGGGAATCCATTGGGGGATTTTAATTCAATGTGCTTAGACGTAAACCGAGGGACAAAAACTTTTGACATGAAAAGTATACACCTCAACTTTGACTACTAAGACATTATTCTCCTCACAAATCATTTATGTATTCCAAGTATTGTCTTTTTATTGGAAAATTGGGCTTCACTTTTTAGGACACATTTTCCTTTTTTGTTTGTCACCCAACAATAATAATTGGGTGATTCTTCAATCAATATCCTTCAAAGTTTAGATTCTACAATTAAATAAAATAATGACTAGTTTTAAGATATAGACAACTTTAATAAATAGTAATTTTTTAGTATTGTTTTTTAGATTTTTTTTTTAATATTTTAGATTCACGCTTAGAATATACATCTTAAATAATTTATCATTTTTTCAATAAAAATATTTTTTAAAATAAATACTTGATTAATCATCTAAATCACGTTTAAAAAAAATGCAAATAATTCCATTCGTGATTCTTAATACACACCCCAATTAAACCCTCAAAGTGTGATAAGCAATTAATTGTATCATTTATAAGAACCAATCACACACTCATAAAGCTTCATAGATACGCATAGAAAATGGCGAAACGGCGCTCGAGAACGTGTTGACCGGGTCAAACAGTTTGTGGTACTGTACTGGCCCCTATATATGAAATACCATTAATACCCTTCATCCATATCCCCAGGTCAGGCAGTGCAAAGGAGGGTATATTCGTCAAGAAGGATTGCCCTAAAATAAAGTTTAATCCAATTTTATTTCTATCATTATCTTTGCAGAAATATATGCTATTTTTCTTATTTTTCCGTAATATAGATGTAAATAGGAGAAAAAATTAATATATATTTCTGAAAATAAATTAATGTATGTGTAATGAGATAAAATTGCAAGCTGGTGAATGTAATTTGATCAAATTATTAACAATTGATTAAAATATATTTTTAGTCCATCATAAATATAATTTTTTTCATTTAGACCTTATTTAATATTCATTTTCGATTTAATCAATGACATATTTAATTTTCTTTAATCAAGCTATTTTATTAATTTCTTTCACATTCTATTAAGTAAAATAATAATTTAAAAATTTAATATTTTTTTGTGGATATTAAATATAATCTATATAAAAAAATATAATATTTATATAAATTAAAATAATATATATTAAATAATAAAAATAAAAAAATTAAAATAATTATTTTATATTCTTATTTTTAAATTAAAAGTACAGAATATACTATATAAACATTAAAGGAAATCGGACAAAATTTTAGATTTTTTATATTATCAATTTTATTAATAAAATTAAAGATAAATGAATAAAAAAATTAAATTAAATCCGTCAATAATTAAATAAAAATTAATTAAGAATTAAATTAAAAAATATATCTGTGAAGGATTAAAATACAATTTTAACATTGTGATTTGACAAACGCTTCGGAGTCCACTGTACACTATTTACAACTGCCAAAGGTTATGGATAATATCTGGTTGCTCTGTCAATTTATCCTCTGTAATCTCTTGCACCCTAACATATATGGTCCTTCAGTACTAACCGTTGGATGTAGATTTTCCAAACATTTTAGGTTTCTTACGCTAATAAAAACCGTATGTCGTATACAAAAAAATTGTAAGCTACGAACAAGCTAGATTTTTTCCATTTTAATATTTTCTCCTGTCCACATTTTTTAAACAATTATAATTTTCGTTGTTCTAAACTTTAATTCACAATGCAATTTGATTTCATTAAATATAGTATTTGATTTGAGTTCAACTTATATATAAATTGATCAAATTGAGTATATGCTCATAATTTTTATTAAATTAAACGTAAAAAATTCTATTAACATGTAAAATTATAGTAGGACTCTAAGTTAATAATTTTTTATATGAAAATTAATAGATCATATTATTATAGCAATCAAATTAATGATATTTTGATATTTTAGATGGATTATATGATTTATATGTTTTTTAATATAATAAAGTAATTGTTAAAATTAACAATTTTAATTTAATTTATTTTACTCTATATATTATAAAATTATAATAAAATAATATATTTATAGACGAAATAATCAATTAATTTATATATTAAAACAACTAAAATTGGAACATAACTCTTTTTGCAAATTTTAGATGCAACATATTCTCGTCAATATCTCAGTTTAACCAAATCTATTCAAATTTTTTTTTTTTTTTTACAAAAAAGAAACAAAATCCAAGTTTTTAATTTTAGGTTTAGGATTTTTTTTTTCGGGGATAAATATTATCTAAGCGTGCCATGGCAAGCTCCTCTGTCCTTAAATCGGCCTTCCTTCAAACGGGAGGGCTATTGGGGGAAAGAGCGAAAAAACCACCAAACGGCTATAATTGACGTTACAGGGCAGAGAGGACCAAATAGACAGCTCGGTTCCTCAAAAGATCTTTACTTTATCTTATTGTCCTCAGAAATTTCACTGCAATTTGGTCTTTGCCTTGATTTCCTTGATCTGCTACTTGTTTATAGGAGCAGAAAAACGAGGGACAAGGAACACGACCTCAATTGTTGTCTGTGTCTGTTTTGCCGTCACTTTAGCCATGTCGTCCGAAGGGTATTATAATTCTAAGAAGACTGATGACATCTGTGGGGATGTTTGTGGCCAGGTGCTTTTTCTATTCCAATTGCTTCTGCTTAATCTCTTTAATTGTGGGTTTGTTTTTGTTGTTTCGTCAATGCGTGTTTTGATTTTGGGAGTTTTATCAATGCAAAATTTTTCTGGCTTTTATCAATCCCAAATTTTTTGTTGTTTTGAAGTTTTCACCTTTTTACAATCCGATTTGTATTTGGCTTTTCAGTCTCCCTGAAAAGTTCTTTGTAATAGGATTTGATGGGGGGAGAAAAAAAATCTTCGCTGTTTTTTTTTTTTTTTTCCCGCAGTTTTCCAGTTTTTGCCTGTTTTTATCTGCGAAGTTTGAAATATAAATTACATAGTGTATTATTTTGATGCGTTTTGAACTCCTAGTTGTTGAGATTTTTGCTCTTATTTCGTAGGCTTTTTGTTTAATTTCTAGAATTATGCACTTTCCTGTGATTTCCCAGATTTTTCAATTTGTGAGGTTTAAAGAGAAAATTTCCATATGGCATCTGAACAATGATATATAACTTTGTATGTTACCACTTTGCAGTTTTTTTTTTTTTTTGTAAGTCTTCTTCTTGCTATGTGGAATATTCCATTTGAATTATTCCTTTTTTTTTTTTTTCTTGGTTATTCCTCTAATAGAAGCTGCCTCCTTTGAGCAGTTATTTTGCTTTATACCACTTGTGATTTACATTTGTACAGAATTTTTGTCTGATGTCTTCCATGGTTGTATGTCATTATTTACAGACAAGTGTTCGAGGTTTCTGATTAAGTGATGCATTTAGCTTATGACATTATTTTACTATGTAACAGGGATCTCGTGCAGCATTGAGCATGTCAAGACTCCGGTGCATTTTGCGAGGGTTGGATGTGAAGACTTACATATTTTTATTTGTGGTTGTCCCATTAGGAATCTTTGGTCTCTACTTGCATGGGCAGAAGATTAGCTATTTCCTAAGACCTCTTTGGGAATCTCCTCCGAAGCCCTTCCATGAAATCCCTCACTATTATCATGAGAATGTGTCGATGGAGACCCTTTGCAGGCTTCACGGTTGGGGAATTCGTGAATCACCAAGACGAGTTTTTGATGCTGTTTTGTTTAGTAATGAAGTTGACATGCTTACAATTCGTTGGAAGGAATTGTATCCATATGTGACACAGTTTGTACTTCTTGAGTCAAACTCGACATTCACAGGAATCGTCAAACCATTGATTTTTGCAGGCAATAGGGACAAATTCAAGTTCATTGAACCCCGGCTGACATATGGAGTGATTAGAGGAAGATTCAAGAAAGGAGAAAACCCTTTCGTTGAAGAGGCGTATCAAAGAGTTGCCCTCGACCAGCTTCTGAAGATAGCCGGTATAGAAGATGATGACCTCTTGATAATGTCTGATGTTGATGAGATTCCTAGTGCCCACACAATAAATCTCTTGAGGTGGTGTGACAACATGCCCAAAGTTCTTCATCTTCAATTGAGGAACTACTTATACTCCTTCGAGTTCTTCTTAGACAACAAAAGTTGGAGAGCATCGGTCCATAGATACCAAACTGGCAAGACGAGGTATGCACACTATAGACAAGGTGATGTCTTATTGTCTGATGCTGGTTGGCATTGCAGCTTTTGTTTCCGCCATATTAATGATTTCATATTCAAGATGAAAGCTTATAGCCACAATGATCGTGTGAGGTTTTCTCATTACTTGAATCCCAATAGGATTCAGGATGTGATATGCAAAGGGGCTGATCTCTTTGACATGCTTCCTGAGGAGTATACATTTAAGGAGATTATTGGGAAGTTGGGGCCTATTCCTCATTCTTATTCTGCAGTACATCTTCCATCGTATTTGTTAAATAATGCTGATCAATACAAATATTTGTTGCCTGGTAATTGCAGAAGGGAAAGTGGCTGAGTTTGAGTTAGATAGATTTACTTTTATGGTTGGCTATTGACTTAGTCATGACACAAAAAGGATCTCTATGGAATGATTCATGAATGAAGAAATGTAGGTCATTCTTTTAGAGGCATATTGGGGAAAATCTGATGGGATTTCAGAATTTGACAGGATCCTCTGTATATCCAATTTTCAAATACTGGTTTGCAACCAGTATGCGGGCTTTTGAGGTTTTCAAGTTGTGAGGGATATAGTTTTATATGGCTTTGCCAAGCCTTTTGTACCTTCTCTTTGGGTATGCATGAACCCACAACTTGCTTAATACTAGTGTGACATTTCCCAAGCTTTTTCTCATGGGAATTTATTATTTCTTTGATTAATTAGGAGATAAACATATTCTTGCCATTTGGTTTATATACTGTTTTCTCTGATGATTCAATTGCATTTGAAGCTCATTCGGATCATATTGTTGGATTTTGCTTCTGATTTTTGTGTGTCCTCATTGGATGATCAAGCTTATAAGTCTGTTTGATTTGGAAGAAATCTCCATGGTAACTGAAAATACATTTTTGGAAAAGTGCAAATTTCTTGTTATTTGGTGTTAATAAGAAAATTATTTGTTTTGAAGGAAAAGTACACAAAATTGCATGTGCTGCATTCATGTAAAGCAATTTTGGTTGTGCAATATATAAAGTTGCTTTTTCTTATCAAATGTTACCTTCTCTGGTTGATTAAATCATGTTTTTCCTTTGACTAGATAACCAAATACCACATTTTCCAAACTCGATTATCTGGCAAAACAAACACACCCTATATCTACTTATCTTTTCTCTTATCTTGCTGTGGATTTATTTTCTTCTGGTAACAAACTTTTGGTCCAATTGGATTTTCTTCCTTCTTGTTTGATCCCTTTTGCCTAATTTATTAGTTAAGCATTTACTTTCTTAATACCGGATGGATATAGAGAGTTTGACCTCTATTCTCTGTAAATAGAAAAGAAGTTAAAATCATTCTATTTTTACTTTTGAAAGTTTCAATTTCAAACGTAAAAATTTCCTCTCTTCTATTTATCTGAGACTGGCACAGTGCAGAGAAGTAACTTTCCTTGAAACTCAGATATTTGAGACTGGAACAGTGCCCAGAAGTAACTTTCCTTGAAACACAGATAATGATTTCATATAAACAACCTGCCAGCTCTTATTTGGCTTGTTTTGAAGAAATGCTCAACTGCTTGTTTATCTTTTCGGAGGCTCTTGCAAAGCCTGTGTTTAACTTGTTCTAAATTTTGCTTTGTATTAAATATTTTTCCATGGAAAATGAAAGTGCGTTGAACAACTCACTGTGTAGGATTAGTCAGAGTCCCCACCACCTCAGAGTAAAGAGCACGTTTGAGGGGGAAAGAAAACGATTCCCACCAGGTGTCTAATTATTCCACACTCAAATACATTATCTTCTTGACTCTTTGAAAGAAAAATTATTGGTATATATTGTGTTTGTTACTATTGAAACCAGTCATTTTCTGGCATGGTTTTGATTTTCAAGGGTTTGGAAAATTTTTCCTTGTTGGGGGGTTTCAATATTTGGCCTTTATCTGTTGTTTGTGTCTGTTGATTTGAGAATCTATATATGGGATCTTTTGCACCAGCGAGATTTCTTGTTTTCTTTGGCAGCTGTTGCCTGCCTTACACTCTTGTTTGGCCTTTACCATGTGAAGAGTTTTCTTAGCCAGAAAAGTAATTTAAAAATCCTCTTTGATTTTTTTTTATTTGAACGATGAATATATTTCTTTTGAATAATGTTTTAGTACTTACTAAAAATTTTACAAGTTTGTGTATAGTTTTAAGGGTTTTAAAGGAGTTTTAGTCTTTATAATTTAATATTTATAATTTTATTTTATATAATTAAATAATATAGGATGACTTAGAATTCAGTTCAGATTTATTTTTTCAGCTTTTTCATTAATGACTTCAGGAAGAAAAATTTAATATTTTTAATCTTTATTAACATGAAAATTCCTTTTTTTTCTTCTAAAGAAAATAGTGAAGATATTTTTTAAATATAGTAGTTAAAAGTCAATATGAATTTTGATAAAATAAATATATCAAGTTGGTAAAAGTAAATATCAACATATAATTTAATAAACACACATATCTATTAGTTGAATTTAACATTAATCGATAATAATGATTTAATTATAAATAATTTTAAAGTTTAAATGTAATTATATAAAATAAATTATAAAAATTAAATTACAAATTTAATAAAATTATAAGGACTAAAATTTTTAATAACTTTAATTTTAATATAAAATTTTTAATTTTATATATATTATATATAATTTTTTTATAAAAAATTATAATTTTGCATATGGCACACAAAAATTTTCAATTCCATCAATAGGAGCTGCATAAAAAACATTTTAATGAAAAAGTAAAAAATTTAAAAATATTACAAAAATACGTATTCATATCAAAACCTAACTTTTTATATCGGAATCAATGTTGCATATCATTTCTAAATATCTAAGTTGACTTTTCCTTGGAGTACGATTTGGAAAATTGAAAAACGAATTGATAAGTACTTCGAAGGAAAACAAAGTGGCCCTCATAATGGAAAGTTGAGTTTAGGGTTCATTTAATTATAAGAGATATTTATGATAGATTTGAAAATGAGAACTTGGAAGGAACAATTTTTGCTTTTTTTATTTTCTAATATTTGGAATATTATTAGTCAACAAGTTGAAATAAAATGTTTTTTTTTACCACATTATCACTTTTAATTTCATCAAATAAATAGAGCCACAATAACCATGATATTTCCCTTTTAAGGTGAGATGAAGCAATCACAGCTTTGTTTCACTTAAGCAATCAAAGCTCTCTACTTCCAAAATTATAGAATTTTTTTTTAGAAATTAAAAGAAAAGAGGCAATTTACACATTTATTTTCAAATGTGGATTGTGCACCTTCCAATCTGTTTGTAATAATGACCAAGAAAAATGATTTACAATATTATGATAGACATTTATTGAAAAAAGGCTCGTGAATTATATCTCTAATTAAACATTTATTGTAAATGTAGATTTTTTTTAAACTTTGAATATAAAATTAGGGAATGATTAGTTTCATAACCATTTTAGCTGATGTCAAATCTATTTAAGATAAAATTTTTATATAAAGTAAAATGCCGTCGTGATAAAGTAAAATCTAGTTTCATAAACTGTAGATACTAAATATATTTCCTTTACCAAAAACCATGCCTAGCTCTATATTATATAGCTTTTAAATTTTAGTCTACATAAAATTTCTACTTTAAATAGGCTACGGCATGAAAATAAAAGGATTAATTATAATTTTAATCACTTTATTATATAATTTGATCGTATTTAATTTTTTTAAATAAAATATTTTATTTCAAATTGATAGTTAATAAAATTTCATTGAAATTTTACATATCAGTTAAAAAATTTTAATCTTTAATTTTACTAAAATTATTAATATAAACTGAATTTAATTCAATTATATACATCATAGAAATAAAATAACATATTATATTTATGCATTGAAATGCTATCAACTTAATATCAAGGAAACACAAATTATAATTAAACCTAGAAAGAATGGCTGTGAAAATTCGGAGAGCATTAGATTTGATTTTATTTTTGTTGTTTACATTATAGGTAGTTTTCACATTATATTAATATGCTCAAAAATTTATTTATTTATTTTTAATTAACTAAAAATTTTAAAATTTATAATAGTGTAACATATTTTTAACTTTTGAAAATAAAAATAATATTTTTTTTCATTTTTAGTTTTCAATCTATTTTAAAAAATATTTTTAACAAAATCAAATCAAACATTTTTTTGCTACAAGATCTATTTTACCTTTCATGGTTCAGCCCCCATTTCTTAATGATTAATGTTGTTTTGTGACACAAATTTTTGTTTAATGCATTATCTTCATATTTTAACTTTGCATCTAATAATGCTCTTACGTTTGACTTTAGCATTGTTGACATCGAAATCTGGTCCGTATGTAAGAGCCAAACTTTGGCCAATGGGAAAGAGGTTCTACGAACCGTTGCTGCTTCTGAAGTGCGGGAGATAAGCCAAGAGGAAGAGAGGGAAGGAAAAACAGTGTTTTTAACGTGGTTCAGCCAAATCCGGACAGTACCGGACCTTACGTCCATGACGGAAGTTTTTATTAATGAAAAGCTTAGGTAGAATTTCTGCTTACAAGAATTTCCTCTCCCCCCTCTTTCTAACAAGGTGTTCCTTTTTATAAAAGAAAAGTGGGGGGACATGCATTAATTACAAAGTATAGTTACATTACATCAAATAAATAAGGGAGACAGTGACAAGATTGTAAATCGGCTACTGCAGGAGGTGGTCTATAAGAGAAGCCCTCTAGGCCGACCGTAAATATGCTTTTATCAGCATCAGTGGTCGTTGCTCGTTCGTTGCCAACGCAACTCAGCATTCGCACCGGACTCGACGAGCGAGAGAGCTAGACTTCGCTTGGTTGGGTTTGAATAAAGAGGTCGATCATTCACTGAGTCGATCCTCGTGGAGACTGACTCGGTTAGTCGCTGTGAGCCGCTAAGCCACTTTCTAGTGGGCCTTTCGTTGATGGGTTGCGTATCAAACAATCACGAGTTCTGCTACCATTTTTTACATATAACAAGCATGTTTTTGAAAATAATTCTAATGATATTTTTAAAAAGTAATTAATTGTATATGACTTTAATTTTAAAATGGAGAACAAAGATCCAATGACTAAGAGAGCACACATGCACTAAGCATGGCCTAATTAAATTGGTGCTATTATTTTAATTCGAGTTCTTTTATTACCTTTCTTTCAGGTGATTTTTTGTCTTTAATTTTCCTAGCATTAGATCTAGATTGCAACTCTACATTACAGGCTGTCCTCATTCTTTTTTTTTTTTTAACAAAAATGAAACTTTGAGGTACTTTAATAAGAAAATACATTTCTAAAAGATGAATTAATTTTTTATTATTTGGACAATAAAAAAGAAAATACTTTATTTTATTTGATGCATAGAGGTAAATTTTTTTTTACTAAAAAATATGGATATATATATAAATATCATCTTTAAGGTAAGGCCTTTCAAAATTGTTTTATTATTAGAATATTTCATAATAATAGTCAATAAATTTTTATTAATACAATAAAGAATAAAATGTATTTTGTACTAAATCAACTTTTTAAAAAGAATGTTCAAAACCTTATTTCTTTGTCTTCATTAATTTTTTAAAAAATATATTTACATTCAACTAATTTTGATACTCTCTTAACTATCAAAATGCTTTTTTAATATTATTTTTAATGAAATTATTAAATATTAATATTTTTAGAGATAGAATGAAAAAGATGAAAGAAGAGGGATAGAAAATAAAAAGAAAAAGCGGGGAGGAGGAACGAAAGAATAAAAGGAAATATTAAGAGAGAGAGAGAGAGAGAGAGAGGGGAATGAGAAGAGAAAGTGATAGGGAGAAAGGAAAAGAGGGAAGAGAGGAGAGATTGGTAGAGAGAAAGTTGGAAAACAATGAGGGATAGAGAAATAAGGAAGGAAACTAGATAACAGATTGAGAGACAAAAAAGAAATGCAGAGAGACGAGAGGGTAGGATTGTGATGTAAGGTGTTAAGGAAATTAATTTCTTTTAAGTAAAGAAGAAAATTATTTTTTTCAAAATATATTAGGGATTTTTTGTTATACATCACCTTTTCAAGCGTGGTATTTGAACACCACTTGATTAACGGTCCAAATCTATTCCTTTAGGGATGAAATTGTATACCTTTGTTATTATTCCTAATAAATTTGCCCCACTTAAACAGTGGCTGTTGGTGTGCCACTTGTACTTCATAAACCGTTCTCTCACGGTTGACACAAAATATGATCGCTTTGCAGTTTGGTTACTGGATACGTATGTTTTTGTCTTAGCGTCCCACATAGCTAATCAGTCACGTAACTGGAGGAGTTGAATTGAACAATATTCCTTAATTATCAAAGTTTTTTTGACAAAAGGCTTGAGAGCCTAAGTAAATGATATTTCTTAATTCCCAGATTTTTAATGATCAAATTTATAAAAATTAATAATCAATGAAAAATATATTTTGATCAAAATTAATTTCATTGAATGCAAGTTTTAAATTGTCAAGATTTTATGAATTAATTATCATTAAAAAATAGAAGTAATTTACAATCTATTGAAGGATGGGGTTATTTTCACGATTACTTTTACTAATATCGCAATTTATTATATATAAAAATTTTGTAAAGATTAAACTATTGTTTAGTTGAATAAGTTTAGAATTAACATTTATAAATAATATGTCTTATTGTATATTTTTTAATAAATATGCATAAAATTACTTTATAGCATTTAATGTGATATATTTTATGACAAAAATTATATTAATTAATTAAAATCATACTAAGTAAAATAGAAATGATCAAGTACCAAAAAAAAAAAAAAAGTAAAACATGATCCAACAAATAAAATTACGTGGTTTGAATCAAACCACATGTTAAAAAATTATCAAAAAAAAATTTGACTACAAATTTTAATTATTTTTTAAATTAAATAAAATAATAAAAACTTTTAATAACTTGTGTATATCACAACTAACGGTTTAAAACAACTCACAGTAAAAAAAAAAAAAATTAAGTAGACTGAATCAAGTTCCAAATTAAAAATAATAATAAAAGAATTTGAAGACAAAAAAATCATATGTATCGAGAACTAACCTTAGATGAATTATTTTGAAGTTTGAATTTGCCAAAAATACAAGTTTTAGTTATTATGGATTGTAATTGTATATTATTTTATGTGTTATAGACAATTATTTAAAAAAAATCAAATGAAGAGTTTATTTGAGAAAAATAATCAATTTAAGAAAATAATTCAATACAATCCCAACAAAAAAAGTGATTATAAAAAAATATAATGATATTTATAATTTTAAGGTATTAACATAGTAGAAATTTTACATTTATTGTAATAATATTATAAGATATTAAATCATATTAAATATGAATATTAGCTCGTTTATTTAGCATAACGATTTAAATGATATTAAGTTAAATAATTTTCTACATAATTATATCTTCATTTGATTTGATATTAAAAAAAATGTCTATAAAACATAAAATAACATACAGTAACAATTCACAATAAATAAAACTTGTATCTTTTGCAACTTCAAACAAGTTATCTGAGGTTAGTCCATGCTCAATTTGTATGTTTTTTTTTGTTTTCAAATTCTTTTATTATTATATTTAATTTGGGGCTTGATTTTGTCTATTTTGAAGTACTTTTTTTTTTATTTTGATTGTGAGTTATTTTAAATATTAATTATGATGTACACAAGTTCTTGAAAGTTTTTATCATTTTATTTAATTTAAAAATAATTAAAACTTGGAGTCATATCTTTTTTATAATTCTTTTAACATTTGGTTTGATTCAAACTACTTTATAATTATTGACGGTGTAATTTGGTAAGGCCCAAATTCCAACCAACTTAAACAGTTTTGAATTCCTTAAATTGTAATTTGGTTATGTGAGTAATAGATGAACGCAAAAATCTGAAGGCAAAGAGAAAGAATAACAAGGGCAAAGAGGATTTTTTAATATGGTTCGGTCAAAATCCTTTGTTTGGATTCCTATGTCCAAAGTAGTCTTATTTATCAGGTGAAAATTTGGTAAAGTTATAACATGTATTCTAGAGATACCTATTTGTAAGAACGGGCCCAGCCAAGGAGG
The DNA here is from genome assembly GCA_026873985.1 of Saraca asoca. NCBI lineage: Eukaryota > Viridiplantae > Streptophyta > Magnoliopsida > Fabales > Fabaceae > Saraca > Saraca asoca. The sequence goes on from JANHAO010001460.1 coordinate 32,736, forward strand.
GGAAATTTCAAAATTTTTCAGACAGAAAACCCCAAATGGCCGAACCCCTTCTCCCCGGATTCCCTTTGTGTAGAGGTTCAAATAAAGAAATACA
>JANHAO010001461.1:0-32796 GCA_026873985.1 Saraca asoca
TTTCTAAATCCCTAAAAATCTCAAATAGAAAAATAAAGATGAGAAAGATTAAGAAATACAATACCACAGGTTTGAGATGAAATCTTAAACAATTAGGATGAATTCAACTAACCTTTGATCCAAAATCTCTTGATTAGATCTTAGAAACTTGGTGAGGTAGAGAGAAATCTTGTTTTGAACTTTTCTCAGAGATTTTTGCACTTAAAAGATGTAGAAAACTGTGGAAAACTTGTTGAAAATTGAAAGTAGTTAGGCTTTTATAACTGCTGCAACCGATTGTAACAGAATAATTGATTTTCAATTGGTGAATCGATTCATGAATTGGTGTGGTAATCGAATCTCAATCTATTATGATGAGATCTTGAATCGATTACTGAATCGATTCAAGCAAATTTCCCATCCTTCGGTAAAAAGAATTTTTCAAATCATTACTTCATGAATCAATTGATACATCGATTTAAATATCATTTTTCAGAAGTTCTTCAGTGAATCCATGTGTGAATTGGTTCATAAGGTGAAAAACAATTTCATAAAATCTGTACTTGTGAAAAATTATTTTAAACTTTGTTTCCTTCAAGTGGTTTGAATCTACCTCATTGTTTAGTTAAAATATTTGGATCAAATCTCATTGGAATTCATTTACAAAAGATCCTATTAAAATAAGATAATTCCTAAAACTATTCTTGGATCTCTTGAATCACTTTTCTTTAAACCTACAAAACAAATCAAAAACACTAAAACATATTGTTAGATAAAATTGTTTTTCAACATTAAAATCAAGGAAAATATATAGCTAGAGTAACCTAACCTAACAGCTTTTGATTTTCTACTTTTTTGCCCATTATTCATTCTTCCTCAAGTGTGAAAAAACCTCTAAGATTGTGCTTTACAAGTTATCATCTTCTTCATATTCTTTTGTAATTCCTAAAGGTTCTGAATCAAAGATATTGTAGATTCATCTTAGATAGTTTAAGAATTTTCTCTCAAACAATCGGTATTGTGTCATTTACCTTTATTTTACTTTCTTTTAGATTTCTAGGTGTTTAGAAATCTATTTTTAGGTTTGCAAGAGCCTATTAATGTCTTGTGTATTTGTTTAGGTTTAGAAGAGCCTGTAGAAATTCTTCTAGGTTAGTAAGATCCCTGTAAATTCTTGTGTAATTTTTTGCATATTATACTGGCAGTTTAGGAGCCTGGTAATCCTGGCAGTTTATAAAAGTGATCCTCTAATTAAGGAATGATCCAAGTGGAGTAAACTTCATCTGTGGTTTCAGGTGAAGTTGAACTACTTTAAAAATTGTGGCTCACTATTTCTTACTTTACTGCCTTATATAATTTCTATTATCTATTTTAATTTTGATTATCATTTCTGGCTACAACAATTAGAATTAATTCTGTTGTATAATTTTCAAATACTACAACTTCTAAAAAGGATATCAAGTTAATCTAAATAGAGTCTAACATTCCCCTAAAGGAATAAGGGCAAGATCCCAAGTTTTCAATATAAACTCTGATTTGTGGGACTTGACAAATTCTTAAATCAATTCATATTCGAAAAGTTAGTTATTTTTTAAAAGTAGGCTATCACACTATAAATAAAACTAAGCCTCATTTCAAACATAAGTTTTACAGAACACTAAGTGCAAAAAACTAAGAGAAAATAAGTGCAAGACTAATCTACATTTACCTCTTCAAAATTCATTAAATTAATTGAATCTTGGTTCAAATTAGAGAAAAACACAGCATAGATAATTGAGATTTTCATCTCAATTTCAAGTATTGTATTTCTTCCATAATTCTTGTTTTTGTTTTTTAGGTTTCTAGGATGATAGAAATCTGAGATACAAAAGGAGAAGTTGATATTTCTTTTGCATCTTCTTTATTTGTGAGGTTGATTATAATTAGTTGAAGGTGTAGAGAATTCTTGTAGTATCTTCTAAAATTATGAGGTTGATCATAGTTTGTAGGAGGTGAAAGAATTTTTGTATTTAAACTAGTTTGCAAGAACCAAGCTAAGTTTTGTGCGTAAACTGGTTTGGAAAAGCCCAGTTAAGTCTTGTGTTTATGAATAAAAAGTGACCATCTAGTTAAGGATTTAGTCTAGTGAATGTACATTTCAAGCATGAGTTTGTTTCAAGTGGAACCATTTTAAAAATCTGGTATTCTTTATTTTTTTGCATTTATTTTGTTTAATAATTTGTTCTGCATTCTAAATAAAATTGTTCTGTAAATCAATAACTGAAATCAATTTCTTGCTTGCCAATAAATCAATTCTGATTATTCTTTTAAAGTTTTCTGCTAAAAAACCAATTAGAATCCAAATTAAAGATCAAACTAAAGATCCAATAATTTCTATAAAAAAGGACCAATAAATGCTTCGTATGACTAAAACTTTTGTTGTTTAGGGAGAAGTTCATAGCAGCAGCATTGTCACTGTAAATGATTAAAGACTTTGAAATGCTTTCAATTATATTGAAACCATCAATAAGATTTCTTAACCATACAGCTTCACGAGTGGCTAAATAATATGCAACATTTCTTATTTCCATAGTGGAGGTTTTTGTAAGTGATTGTTTAACACTTTTCCACAACACAGCTCCTCTCGTATTATAAAGATATATCTAGATGTCAATTTATGATCATCTAAACAATCTATAAAATCTAAGTCTAAGTAGCCTGTAATCATGAGATCTCTTGATCTCTTATAGGGTAGTATGTAACCCTTTGTACCTTACAAGTATGTCATTACTCTTTCCATTATAGTTCAATGCTTTTGACCAAAATTATTTTGGTATCTCCCTAGTACACCAACAACATAAGCTATGCTAGGATGTGTACATACCTAAGCATGCATTAGGCTACCTACAACTGGTGCATATAAGACATTTTTCATTTTTTTCTCCTTCTTTATCATTTTAAGGACAATAAGACTTTAAAAAGAGCTCATGTTGACAGTGGATTTTGGTTCTGGGCCAAACTCCAGCCAATAAAGGATTCTTTTAGGATCTCAAGCTGTAATCTGGTTCTAATGTGGTAAAAAGAAATGAAGAAGGCAAGAAGAAGGGGAGGAGCAATAGAGGATACAAAGCCTTTCTAACGTGGTTCGGCCAAATTTGGATAAAGTTGGACCTTATGTCTACGGTAATGTATTGGTCTGAAGATATTTTTACAGAGTTTTAGTATTCAGCTTCCATCCTCTTCAACGTTCATCTTCTTCCTCTTATTTATAGAGGAGAGGAGGTTACAAATATAATTTCACATGCAGTAAATCTATTATATCAAGTATTTAATGTATAAAACAGAATGGACAGACTAAATCCTGTAAGTCAGCTTCTACAGATTGCCTTCTGTAGGTGGGCCTCACGTGTCTGCTGGGCAATGCACATGTTGGTCTTCTCCTCAGTGAACTCCTGGACTGCTGGTTGCACCTTGCTGGCCAAAGCCTTTGATCAGGGGGAGCAGCTATCTTCGAAGTAACGAGGTCAAGCTCGTTCTTGCCAAGATGAGCTCACTCGGGGAAGGTTGCTTAGTGATACGAGCAAGAGACTTAACGCTCTGAGCGTCCTACGAGTTGGATTCTTACTATGCTCGGGCCGTTTGCTAGCCCAATTAGGATGATCCGGATTCCACATATAACATCTCATATTTCTGAATAGGTGAAGAAGCATGAGAACACATAGACATGTTGAACCTTTTCAGCACTTTCTTGATGTATGAATGCTAAAATAAGTCAAAAAGACCCAAAGACCTACCACGATGGATTTCGATGCCCAAAACAAAGGATGCATTTTGTGGATCCTTCATTTCAAAGTGTTTGGATAACATTTTCTTTGTCTTAGTCAACATATTCATATCATTGCTAGCATGAAAAATATCATCAGCATATAAAACTAGAATCACAAAATTGCCTGCACTCATCATCATGAATATAAACTAGTTTGGATCATTCTCCTCAAACTCAAGAGAAGTCATTATCTCATCAAACTTGAGATACAACTATCTAGATGCTTACATTAGGCCATATATGAATTTCTTGAGTTTGCACATAAGATGTTCCTTGCCCTTCTCATGGAAGCCATCTAATTGTTTCATGTACATTGTTTTTTATGGTTCACCATTTAAGAAAGCTATTTTGATATCCATCTAATGTAGCTCCAAGTCAAAATGATATACCAACACCGTAATAACTCGAAATGAGTCTTTACTTGAAAATGGTGAGAAAGTGTTTTTGTAGTTAATGCCTTCTTTCAGAGTATAGCCTTTTACTATCAATCTGGCCTTGTATCTCTTAACTTGACGTTAAACATCTCACTTGTTTTAAAAACCCATTTACTTCCAATCGGCTTAGAATCTATAGGTAACTCAACTAGATCCTCTACTTCGTTCTTAAGCATGGAGGCTAATTCATCTTCTATTGCATTTATCCATTTTGAGGAGTTAGGGCTGGACACTGCTTGTGAAAAGGTAGTGGGATTAATATCTCATTTACATCAAATTCATGTTCCTGTAGATATTGGATAATTACCAAAAATTGTCGATCTATGAACTCTATAAGATTCTGGTTCAACATTTTCTCCCACTAATTACACAAGATCAACTTATAGGTCAGTAGAAGATGACTTTATGGGTTATGGTGCTAGTGAAACTATAACATCTTTTTGTCTAAAGGCGGTGATGCGTGGTACCTAGCTCTCACTATTCAACTCATCCTTAAAATAGATGATCTTATCTAATTTGATGACTCTAGTAAAGTAAGTTAGAAAATAGAATCTATTGCCTCTTGAGCCACTATAATAATAAATAAAAAACCCAAAAATAATTTTAGAATCAAGTTTCTTTGTCGAGGGAATGTGTAACTTTACCTTGACCTTACAACTCCAAACATGAAAATGCCTCAAATTGGGCCTTTTACCACTCGATAGTTCAAAGGGGGTCTTTGACACTGATTTGCTCAACATTTGATTTAGAATATAGGCAACAATATTTAAGTTATCACCTCACAAAAATTTTGGCAACAAAGAATGCGTAAGCATACATCTTACCATATCTATAAGTGTTCAATTTCTTCTTTCTACTATATCGATCTGTTTTGGTGTTCCAAGCATGGTGTAAGTGGCTTCAATGCCAAAATCTTGTAGATACCTAGCAAAAGGACCAGGGTTTCTCTGCCAAAATGCTCACCATCTTTGTTAAAATTGACACATTTAATTTTCTTTCCATGTCTAAGCTTAACTACAGCCTCAAAGGTCTTGAATACATCTAGTGATTCAGATTTTTTAGTGAGTAACTCTGCTAATCTAAATCTGGAATAGTTATCTATAAAGGTGATGAAGTACTTGTGACTATCTATGGCAGTAGGAGTAATAAGTTCATTGATGCTGCTATGAATCAACTTTAGGGCATTCAATTTTTTTCTCCTTTTCCCCTTTCTGGCTTTGGCAGGGAGTTTTCCCTTTATAGAGTCTACACAAGTATCAAAATTTGTGAAGTCCAAGTCATGCAAAATTCCTTCTTTAATTAAACTTTGTATCCTTTCTTTGGAAATGTGACCCAGACGCCCATGTCACAACATTAAGGTCTTAATAATTCTATTTTTTTTCTTTCTAGTCACAATGTTGACCAAACTAACAAAACTAGGATCCAACTTAATTTTCTATAATCTATCAGATAAGATACCATTACTAACCACATATGAATTATAAATCAAATCAAACGTCTTATCACCAAAATGACAAGAATATCCAACAATATCCAAAGCAATAACTAAAATCAAGTTTCTCCTTACAGAGGATACATAAACAATGTTTTTGAGTCCTGATACATGTTTAGTAGATAAATACAAGGAAATGTCACTAATATACTCCAGTTGTACTCTATCTCCATTTTCTAACTGGACTATCAACTCTCATTCACTTGGCTTCCTCAGGTTTTTCAGTTCCTACAAAGATTCTGTTAGATGAATAGTGGCACCAGTATCCAACTACCAAGTATCTAATGGCATATCAATTAGGTTAGATTCAAAACAAACTAGAGCTAGAGGGTTACTTTTCTTTTTCTCAACCCACTTCTTATAATTGAAGTAATTTGCCTTCTTATGGCCATACTTCTTGTAGAATCGGCAGTTTGCTTTCTTATGACCATACTTCTTGCAGAATCAATAGTTTGCCTTGAATTGAGCCTTTTTGGGCCTATGGTGATTGTCTTTCAAACAACCTTTCTTTTTGTCAAAAAGAGCTTTTCCTTTATTATTCCTCTGATGTCCTTTCATACCTTATTTTGAAGTTAACTATGAGAGACAAGATTGACAAATCAAACATTTCCATTTCTCATATCATCATCTGCCTGAGTAATAATGGAGATAAACTCATTAATGGTCTACTCACCTTTCTAAATATTGTATGATGTCTTTAAAACATCAAACTGGGCAAGCAAAGATTTTAGTGCATGCCAAATTAGGAAGCTATCACCCATATCAACATTCATACTCTTCAACTTGTTGTAATAGTGAACCAACTTCAGAATGTGCTCTTTTACACTCCACTAACACCATCATTTGTGGTATTTTCTTGTAACGAAAGGCACTGACCCTTCTTAGCTTTATCGAATTTCACAAACTTTTCAGCTATTGACTCAAGGAAGGATTTTGCATTTTGAGACTTTAGGATGCTTTATCTAATTGTTTTGTCCATGGTAAATTTCATAATCATAAACACACATGGCTACAATGTGTCCACTTTTCATGCTTTGATTTCAAATTAGCACCAGAATTGGCATTTACAACAGGTTCCCCTCCCTGAAAGCCAAATCAAGGTTGGTGACTGCTAGATATAATTTCAATGATTCAACTTAGTCCTTATAATTTGTCTCATTTAATATCTTAATAGAAGTCAATTGCATAGGTAGAGAGACTAAGGAGAATTCACCAATACATTAATGCATGTAGTTACATTAATCATGCTTATAATTTTCCTCATTAACCATGCAGTTGTGAACAATATTATATCATAAGATCTAATATCAAAAGGGCATTTAAGATCATATAGTATAATATAAGAATCAAATATTACATTCCTAAAACCTAACATTAATAGGGTGTTTAAGATTTTAAGGATGCAATACTTAATCTTACACTCATATTAGGCTATATTAATAATATCATACCAAAAGGGTATGCAATATTATTAATAAAATACTCTCCTAAATGCCCATTAAATAATTTTATCTTCAACAAAATTTTATGTAACTGGTCCTATGATAGGCAGATACACAATTACACAAAATTTAATAGCATAATATGAATTGCATATAATTCCTACCATAATTCTCAATAATCACCAAGAATGAATTTAATAATCAAATAATGTCAAATAATGCTATAAAAATTCATACAAAAGCTAATAACATATGAATTATATGGTAAAACTTTTATGCCAAATATAACATCATTTAAATATTCAAAAAATTAGTACAAAATTAATCAAATAATTTTTATTTAGAAAAATAAAAAAAAATCATCATAGAGATTACTTAATAGGTCTAATGACTAGTTTAAGGCGATGAAGTTTGCTTAGCATTCTGGCAGGACTTGCTCATCGACACGGGTTGAAGTCTATAATGTGGTCTTTCATGCACAAAATTGTTGGAAATTCATCTTCTAATTGAATACCATCATTAATTCATGCAAAAATGTTACTTTGATTTTTTGTTTTCAAACTCCAATTTTTTGAATTCAAGCCCTATAATGTGGTCTTTCGTGCACAAAATTGTCGAAAATTCATCTTTTAACTGAATATGATCATTAATTCATGCAAAAACGTTACTTTGATTTTTTGTTTTCAAACTCCGATTTTTTGATATTTTCCAAAATTCATCTTCTAATTGAATACAATCATTAATTCGTGCAAAAATGTTACTTTGATTTTTTGTTTTCAAATTCCAGTATTTTGATATTTTCCAATTCAAAACCAGTTGCAACTTGAAATTAATTTGTGTTTTATACATTTATTCATTTTGAAGCTATTGCACAAATCAATTTCATAATCACACTGAATTTGGACAAACATAGATACAATAATTGGTAAGAAAGATGCATGTAATCTTTGAAAGATTATTATCAAATCCAGCATTATTTAACAAAAATAAGGTTGTTTTTCTAAACAAAAATAAATTAAAATTATAGCGTATAAATTTTTGGTGAATCATAATTATAGAAACATGTCTAGATGACTCTTGTTGTAGAGAATCATCCATATTCCAATAGTCTTTGCATATGCATTATAGCTATCAAATTCCCATTAAGTACAAGAATTTAACTATTCAATAAAATATAAATCATTTCTTACCCGGACTCAATTAATCAATACAATGCATTGATCGCATATTGAATTGAATGTTTGTTTTTGTTAATCAAAACTCCAAAATTATTCAAATATCAAAGATAGATCAAGACATTTACTAAGCCAAAAACATCCACAAATTTACAATTAACTTGTGCAATTGGATACAGGGTATATATCATAAAATTTCAACTATCTAATTAAGAAAGCTATGATATAAATTATTAGATCATAGCATAATAATTTGATAAATTCTAACTCAATAGCCAACTATATAATTCAAATAAAAAAATTCACATCTGATTAGCATATCACATAATTTTAATCGGTTCTAGTATCAATCAAAGGAAATTTTAAAGTTAATTGAATAGATAAAATCATTTGACAGTAAGAAAGGACATATATTAAATTAAATATAAAGGAATTTGAATTAAATGAATCCATAATTGATATGAAGAACAAATAAAGATGTTATTACTCTTTTTGAAAACCCTGATAGTTGGGAGAATACACTAATAGCACAATAATAAGAGTTGAGTATCTTAATCAGGGTTTTAGAAATAAAGACCTATACATATATAGGACAAAGTGGATAAAGTCCTATCCATTACAAAAATCCAACCTAATTTCCAATTTAGGCCATAATACTCACCCAAACCTATATATGTCACTTTTAATGATCTTCATTATTTTAATATTATTTTAATAATTTATGAATTATATAGATACAAATTCAAGAGGGAAATTTCATTGATTTAATATTATTATATTTATAGGTGTTCCTATACCATGATGCAAAGTATGGCTCGGAGAATCAAAGCTTAAGTACATCTACGGAGGGGTTTAAAATTAGTGTACAATATAAGGATGATTATACAATGATATACAATGATAGGATTAAAGACAACTGGTTATGCAACGGAGATTATTCAGTTGAAAGTAGAAAATGATAGTTACATTTTTTTTTACACGTGGATCAATTAAATATCTATTTTAAAATTTTAATTTTTCATATGAAATTAAAATTTTAAAATAAATTATTTAAAAAATAAATTATACATATCTCATAATTTTATTAATCATAAATTTCTAATATCAAAAAGCTCTAAAAATAACTGACTAAACTTCCTTGTATTTTATATCCACCGAAGGCCATAGCAAATTAACAATAACCACATTAATTTATAAATTTCTTTAGAAAATACAAAAGCTGTCTCCTTAAGCAGCATCTAAAATCAGTAAAAAAAAAAAAGAAAAGAAAAGAAAACGTTTTACTTATGGAAAAACTACTTGAGGAAAGTACAAAAAGTAAAAATATCCGAAAGGTAGCGTCCTACGAGGCGAACTGGTGTAATTGGGATTTTAAGTCATGAGTACGAAAGACATACGTCGCAACTCTCCTCTCTGTCTCCCACTCCCTTTTATTAACGTTGAAGACTGGACGTTTGAAAACTGGAAACTCCGCTGGACTTCGTCTGATGGATGCCCCAACCTCTCTGCAACCCCTTCACAGCAACGACTGCATTCCGAGAAATGAAACCGATAACAGAGAGGACAACGGTACCGACGTCGTTTTCTTTGATTCGAAGAACATTTACTCGGATGCGACGGTTGACGATCGACCCCGGAGACTGACAGATAGTGATGTAACACCCCTCAAAAAATGCTTGAAGAAAACGAAACTGAAGAAGAGAATAGCCTCAGCTATTTTCGAATGGCCATCGACGTCGTCGTCTCTTTCTTCGTCTTCTATGGGTTCATCACACAAGGGTGCGGGCGTCGCGTGCAAACGCCGGAACCCTAAATTGCAGATTCGCCGCAGTGGGGGTGCTATAGCTGCAATTGGGCTTCCCCTTGGAATGTCATTTGCCGCTGTTATAGCTCAGGTGCCATTTTTTATATTATTATTGGCGTTTCCCTAACATTTGTTGTATTATAGTTCATGATGGTAGTTTTGTTCATAGATGTTTTGTTGGTAAAGTTGTGATCTTTAGGTGGCAAACTTTCGAAAAATATTTACTTTTGGTGGTTGCATTTTGTCTATAATGACAATACTTTCGTACAGCTGATTTTTTTGTTGTCTCTCCTGTTTCCATTTGATGGTTTATAAGAGCTTGTAATTTTAGTTCCTTATCATCTAACAAAGTAGTGTACTTGTTTCTGCTCTCAAATAGCAACGCGACAGTTATATTTAGCCTTTTCTCCTTGGTAACGCAGGGTAGCTTTCATTTACTTTCTAGACAGCAATTGAAGGACATAAAAGCCAATAGAAACTAAGTTTAGATATGGTAGAAGATTGGGGTGTCATGTGTTTATAGTTTATACATTTCCAATTGCTAAATTTTAGATGTGTTGAAAAGAGTTGATGAACCTCGCAATTCCTTCATCTACTAAAAATTGTGACATTACTTGCCTGACTGGTGCATTTTTTTGGCCTTCACTGATTATTACACCTATTTACTTCGCCACAGATTTGTTTCTGAATAATTATACTTTGTGACTAGTAATCCCACTTTATTGACGAGTCTTTTGGGATCTTCACTGAGTCATCTTATATCTGACAAATGTTTCAGTAGCTGCTTGGGACCCTTAAAATTTCCAAGTCATCCCCACTGCCTCTAGGAACTGCACTATTTCAGCAAAAACTTGTCTTTATCCATTCAAAAGTAAATTAACCCCTATTATATATATATATAAAAAAAAAGAATAAATAAACTCAATTTCAGGATCTGCCAGGGCTGTAAAGATTTAACACATGGAAGTTGGTGAGATGCCTAAAGATCAAGTAAATGCTTGAGATGTAGAACCAGTATGTTAGTAGGCTTACTACCATTAACTGTATCAATGTCGCTGGAAAGAAAATAGAAAATGGTAAAGTATAGATCATCCCAGTGGAAGTGTTTGGTAGGTAATTTGTCCTTTGGAGGTCTATTTTATCTTTGTTAGTGCCTCATTCTTTGTTGCATGAAGATCTGCTCTCACGTAGTTCTGAAGCTTGCTTTGGGGAAAGCTCCAATCGGTTCTTATCTAATGTATCTACAATTATTGATTGATATTGTGCATGGTTCATTTATGTTTTAGGTGTTGTATAAAAGAGATGTAGCAGCTGAAAGGATTTCTCCAGATCATCTTTCGTCGGTACTTTCCTTGTCTCCGTTTGTTAGACTAACTTGAATATAATGTTTGATTTAGTTCTTTGTGGCCTATTCACTCATCGACCACGGTGTGTCCATTTAAAGAGTATCTCCTGAGATGTCTGAATGTGTTAATTTATGACATTGAGTGATTTTTAGGAAAATATATTACTATTATTGAAATAACCTAGCTAACATATGGGAATTACCGAATAGTGTATGGATGGATAATTATTGGCATATTGGAACTTGGAAGGTGAACCTCAAATATTTATGTCTCCTTGACACTAGTGATTATCTTATTAGATTTTGATTTGGTTCCTGAACATTATTTTTCCTACCTTACAGATGTGCATGATGGCTGTAAGAGAATCTCTAGCCAATGTAAGTTATCTTTTATCTGTCATTTGATACATCCATTGCCTGTGGTTTTAGAGTAGTTTCTACACGCCTGTTCTTCTGACTTCCTATTTGGCCACAGGTTTTTGGAGATAGGCTACAAGGTCTGACAAGGAATTTCGAACAATCATTTGATAGCACTTTGAATACTCTCAGATTAATTTATGAATCATCGGCAAGCAACGAACAAAAATCATTTAATGAAAGGAAGACAAAACTTCCAATATCTGAATTGAATCGTGATAGAGGACACTGCACAAGGGATGCTGCTGTACAAGATAGTCATTCAACAGCAGAATTGTATACTGGAATCTGTGATCCACCAAATATTAGTGAAGGAGCCGAGGAGAGCATCCCGATGGATTCATATGGGAGTGATCTTCCTGTGCATGGACAGTCAAACCAGATAACTTGTCTGTCTTCAATCTCTTCCACATCTGTAAGTAATAATTCCATGATAAGTGCCTTCGCGAAATCAGTCACAGAGCAAAGTCGTTCTAATGACCTCAAGGCATTGGAGCTTGGCCTTACAATGAAAAGATTGAAGTTGAAGGAGACACAATTGGCACTCAACTATGATTTGAATCATCTGGAGAGATCAAAATTGGTGATGGGACTATCTAAGGCATCTTTTAAAGCTGAGAAATTTAAGACTCAGTTAGAAGATCTGAGACATGCTGAGCTAATTAAAAAGTGCATAGACTGTCTTATAGCTGGTCTCTTTGTTATGTCCATCTCACTTTGCTATGGTGCTTATGTTTATTCCTATGAACAGATCGCTGCAGCTACTTCATCCTGTGAAACGTCATCCAAGGCAAGTAATTATCCCTTTCAGGCACCAATTGGTCCAATGCATATCCATGTTATATTTAATTTTGGATATTTGTTGTATTTTTTGTCGATTATAATTATGTAATGATGGTAGATTTATTTTATCATCTTTGCTTATTTCTATTATCCTAGATGGTAAGGATTAATGTCAATTGTCATAAGATATAAGTAGGAGAGAATGTCAATGATGTCAGTTGCACATATTATTCCAGTATTGTCTTTGCTTAATTGGAAATACTAATGTTGCTTCCTTTTTTCTGCCTCAGGAGTATAATTCGTGGTGGACTCCCAAATTAGTGGCCTTTTTCAATTCAAGGTTCCATTTTCTATGGTGTCATGTTCAAGTTATGAGTCAGATGGCATTTGGGGTCTTAATGATTTTTGCAATGGCATATTTGCTCTTCCAACGTTCAACAACTTCATCACAAACAATGCCTATTACCTTCCTGCTTTTGCTATTAGGATTTGCTTGTGGTTATTGTGGCAAGATTTGTGTGGATACACTGGGAGGAAGTGGGTACCTATGGCTTTTATACTGGGAGATTCTATGCTTGCTGCATTTCTTATCAATTGTCTGCTCATCAATTCTGTTTCCAATTCTCTACGGACCAGTCATTTCATCACAAGCAAGCAAAGGGAATATGATTGTTTCGTATTGGATCCGCAGACTTCTGTTTTATGCTACCCTTCTTGTGTTTCTACCATTATCTTGTGGTCTTATGCCTTTTGCTAGCATTGGTCAGTGGAAATATCATTTTGTGATGAAGTTGACAAAATATTGACAAATATGAGAAAAAAACCTCCTTTGCTCTACTTGGACCTGTTGCATTGGGTGGCTTCAGTCTATTAGGAGTCTCATGACTAGCTTTTTTATTTTTATATGTTGTTAGGTTGTGCACCTTGATTCCACAAGTTTATGATTGGTATGGCTCCTTAAAATTTGATATTATTTATGTTAAAAAGGTTTTTGAGGAAGATATAAGAGTGATGCCCCTTGAGATAATTTGAAACTTTTCAATGAATTGTGCTTGCTGTTCTAACTCTTATCTATCTCTCATTGTATGTAAATGTTATTCTTTATAAGTATGTCTAAATTACCAATTCAGTTACGTGTGTTAGAAGATAGATAAGTCATTAGGTTATTTAAATAAATTATAATTTTAGAGATAAGTAATAATATAAATAAGTTGATAAGTTATTTAAGTTTTATTAGAATTTTATTTCTTATATAGATTTTATATAAATAAAGGAGCAGTGTTAAGTTTTTATGTAATTCTTTCATCTTATTTCATTTAATAATATTTGTAGAAAATAGAAGGATTCATTTATAGAAAGATTTATTTAAATATTTTAGGTATTGTATTTATTACATTCTTATTTTTAAGAAATGATTGTTGCATAGCACTTAAGGTTGTGGAGATATTTATTAGAATGTATAGCTTACATAATCTAACCCTATATAATGTATTTAGTATCACTCTTCTGATCAAGAACAATAAGAGAAAATAATTTTTCTCCTTTCTTTTTTGTGTTCATAGTATCAAAGTTACGGCCAATTAAAATCATCTATCTATAGTGGTGCAAACTGCCATGGTTAGAGTGATAGTCGACACCAGTTCAATCTCGCAGTCCTTTAGAGTAATTGTTGGGTCACTTCTGCTGTTAGGGTTTGTAAACCCTAGTGGATTGAAAAATTCTCCAATTCAATTGATTGTTCACAAAGTAAATGGAAAAAACTATCTGGATGGGCTTAATTAATTAAGCTCATAATCTATAGCAATGGACTGCATAATTATCTCATCGGTGAGACAAAGAAACCAGAAAAAATTGATTCGGTATAGAGATTATGGAAATTTAAGAATTCTCTTGTGACTATCTGGTTAGTCAATTCTACGGAAGCTTTAATTGGAAAAAGGGTATCTGTTTCTTGCCACAACGAAGGATGTGTGGGAAGCTGTCAGAGAGACATATTCAGACCTAAAAAACTCATCATAGATTTTTGACCTGAAAATGAGATTATGGTAGATTAGACAAGGTGAACGGGAGGTTATTGAGTATTATAATGAGATGAAGGCGTTATGGCAGGAATCAGATCTTTACTATGATAATTATTAGGCTTGTAAAACAGACAATGTTCATTATTTAAAGCAAATGGAGAATGATAGGGTGTACGAATTCTTGGTAGGCTTGAATAAGAGTCTGGATGAAATCAGAGGCAGAATACTTGGGAGAAATCCTTTACCATCAATCCATGAAGTATTTGTGGAAGTTACACATGAAGAAGGTTGCCAAAAGGTGATGTCAGGTGAGAAAAACTCGCCTAATACTAAAGTTTCTACCCTAATTACTAAAAACAATCAAAATTTATCTCAGTCACAAAATCGACAAAATAGAATAGGTGAAAAAGTGTGATGTGATCATTGCCACAAGTCACGACACACTAGAGATACCTATTGGGATCTGCACGAGAAGCCACCCAATTAGAAACCACGATCCTTTAAACAATCAAACCATGACCCAAAGGCTTTCCAATCAAGCATTGAGGAGTATGACAATTTTGAACTATCACCTCTTCTTGTTCTTTAGCCTAAAAAGGTATTTATCTTTAACCCGTTGTCTTCAATGTGTTGTTTATTCCCCATCATCCATGGGTAATAGATTCTGGTGTAACAGATCACATGACAGGTTGCTCAAAGTTATTTTCTTCTTATAATCTATGTGCAGGAAATCAAAAAATTAAGATAGGAAAGGGTTAATAGTTATTTCAAATACTCTTTGCCTTCACAATGTTCTTCATATTCCTAATCTTTCATATAATTTAATCTTCATTAGTAAACTAATCCGTGATTTAAAGTTGTTGTGTTAAGTTTCTGGCAAATTGTTGTGAATTTCAAGAACTGAAAATAGGGAGGATGATTGACAATGCTAAGAAGTATAGTGGTCTCTATTATTTTGATGATGGAAGTCATTCATGTGAGCAACCCTAGTTCTCTTGTCTTGGATCATACCTTAGTTCTAGTACAATGAAATAATGTTATGGCATCGTAGATTAGGCCATCCTAGCTTTCAATATTTAAAGTATTTATTTCTAAACTTGTTTCAAAATAAAATTCTATCATCATTCCAATGTGATGTTTGTCAATTAGCTAAGCATCATTATGCATCTTTTCTTGCTCAACCATACAAAGCATCTAAGCCTTTTAATCTCATTCATAGTGATGTGTGGGGACCATCTAGGACACCAATAATTTTTTAAAAAGGGTGGTTTATAACATTTGTTGGTGATCACACATGCCTAAACTGGGTTTATTTACTTAAAGACAAATCTAAGGCTGAACATTGTTTCAAAAATTTTTATAACATGATTGAAACACAATTTCAAACAAAAATTCCAGTGTTTCGAAGTGACAATGGAGCGGAATATTTTAATAAAATATTGGGCTTATTTTTTTTGGAAAAAAGGATTGTTTATCATGGCTCTTATACTGAGACCCATTCAACAAAATGATGGCATAAAGGAAAAATAAATACCTTTTAGAAGTAGTTAGGTCTTTAATGTTCATAAGTAAGGTACTTAAATACTTGTAGGGGGAGGCTATCCTTACTACTACCTATCTTGTTAACCGTATGCCAACAAGAGTTTTAAATTTCAAAATGCCACTGATTGTTTTCAAAAACACTTTTCCAATGTCATGTCTTACGTCAGATTTACCTCTAAAAGTGTTTGGCTGTGTTGCTTTTGTTCATATTCACAATCATAATAGAGATAAATTAGATCCATGTGCATTAAAATGTGTTTTTCTTAGACATTCCCTGACACAAAAAGGGTATAGATGTTTTGATAAAAAAAATTGTGACAATGGATGTTACGTTATTTGAATTTCAAAGTTTCTTTAACATTCCTCTTCAAGGGGAATGATTATGAAGATTTGTTTTTTGATACTGATATGGAAACAGATGGTGTGACTAAGATAAACACTGAGTTTATTGTTGATCTTAATACTTTAAATGTAAAAGAACCAAAGTTTGCCTTAGTACCTGGACAAGATATGAGAACTAGGACAATAGATGAAGCACACTTCAATGTGTGAGATTGCTTGGGAAGATCTACACCAAAGGTAGACGGATTCAAAATAATAGAGATGTATTTATACCCTTCATTAAGTCAAGAATCTGATCCAGAGTTAGATCCGAAAAACACAGAGTCCGAAAGTCTAGATAAACCTTCTAAATCTCTTGACCTTCCAATTGCTCTTAGTAAAGGAATTAGATCTTGTACTTAACATCTCCTTTCAAATTTTGTGTCGTACAAAAACCTGTCATCATCTTATTCTCCCTTTATCTTACATTTATCAAGAGTGGAAATACCTAAGTCTATATAGGAAGCACTAAAGATTCCTGAATGGAAGAAGGCTGTTTGTGAGGAGATTGAGGTATTGAAGAAAAATGGGACATAGGAGGTAGTACATCTGCCTAAAGGCAAATTAGTGATTGGTTGCAAGTGGGTGTTTATAGTAAAGTTCAACTTAGATGGGTCCTTGGAACGGTGTAAAGTGAGACTAGTGGCAAAAGGGTTCATACAGATTTACGGAGTTTATTACCAGGAGACATTTGCCCTAGTGGCAAAATTGAATACTATTTGGGTATTATTCTCACTAGTCGTAAATTTAGAGTGGCTTTTGTATCAACTGGATGTTAAAAATGCTTTTCTCAATGGAGAGTTGGAAGAGGAAGTCTATATGGATGCACATCCTGGTTTTGAAGAAAAATTTGGAGGAAAGGTTTGTAAGTTGAAAAAGTCCCTCTATGGACTAAAACAATTTCCACGTTCTTGGTTTGAGAGATTTACCCAATCTGTGAAGAGAGAAGGATATAGTTAAGGGCAATCTAACCATACAATGTTAGTAAAATATATAGAGTGTGGAAAAGTAGTAGTTTTGATTGTGTATGTGGATGATATAATACTCACAGGAAGTTATGGTAATGAGATAAGCAGGTTGAAGAGATGTTTTGCATCAAAGTTTGAAATTAAGGTTTGGGTCCTTTGTGCTATTTCCTGGGTATGGAGGTGATCAGATCGAAGAAAGGGATTCCTGTGTCATAAAGGAAGTATGTCATAGACCTCTTAGAAGAGATGGGATGAGTGGCTACAAACCAAGTGATACACTCGTGGATCCTAATCAAAAGTTAAGAGAGGTCTTAGATGGTGTTCCAGTTGATAAGAGTCGATATCAACATCTTGTAAGGAAGCTTATTTACCTATCTCATATAAGGGCGAATATCACATTTGTTGTTAGCGTTGTGAGTCAATTCATGCATTCACCATGTGAAGAATATCTGGAGGCAATATATAAGATCCTAAGATACTTGAAGAATTCTCTTGATAAAGGCTTGCTATTCAAAAAAGGTCATCAAAGAGGTGTGGAAGTATTCACAGATGCAAACTAGGCAGGTTCAATCTCTGATAGGAGATCGACATCTGGTTACTATACTTACCTATGGGAAAATCTTGTTACTTGGCGAAGTAAAATGCAAAATGTGGTTGCACGAAATAGTACAAAAGTTGAGTTTAGAGTCATGACAAATGGAGTATGTGAGGTATTATGGATAATGAGAGTACTTGAAGAGTTGAAACTAGATGTCAAGATGCCAGTGAGGCTGTTTTGTGATAGTAAATCAACTATGAGCATTGCAAACAATCCTATTTAGCATGATTATACTAAACATATTAAAATCAACAGGCACTTCATTAAGGAAAAGTTGGAAAATAAAATTATTTGCATTCTATTTGTTACTTCAACAGAACAACAAATAGTTGATGTACTAACTAAAGATCATTTTAGATCAAAGTTTGAATCTTTCATTGACAAATTGGGTATGATCTATATCTATGCACTAACTTGAGGGGAGTGTAGAAAATAGAAAGATTTATTTATAGAAAGATTTAATTAGATATTTTAGGTATTATATTTGTTACATTCCTATTTTCAAATACTTTGTAGTTTTGGACCTACATATCTTGATGTTTATGCTTTAAGAAAAAATATTTATTTTCAAAATCTAATCTTTTTTTTATATGCTTTAAAATTTCAATTAAAATGAATGAATGTTTTCAATTCTACTACAAAATTAGTTGATTGTAATAATTATTATTTTCTAAAAGCTTACAATTTTATTTTCGAATAAATTTACTTATTTCTTCACCTGATACACAAAAATTTATTAAGATTAATTAAAATATTTTTATAATATTGTTGATAAGTAACAATAAATCAGAAGTAAAATAAGTCTGTGAACATATGGGACATATTCTAGTAATTTTTATTTGTTATTATAAATGTGTAAATTTTGACTTTTGAAGAATTAAAAAAAAAGAATTTTGTTTCTATGAATCTTACTAAATTAACAAACAAAAAAATTATAAATAATAAATATTTCTTTATTGAGATCAAACAACATCTATTAGAATATAAAAAAAATTGGATAACCCTCTAGTATGTATTATAAAAAAAATCTCACTGATATGTATTTAGGTAATTTTTGTGAAATTTTTCGTTAAATAATTTTTATATGAAAATATAAAATTTTTACAAATTCTTTTAATGTAATTTTGATTGATGGAATTATAGTTTTTATATATATATTTATTATATTCAAAATTATAACTTTTGTGAAAAATTACAATATTTATGTACAAAAGTTATAAAATTCTTGTTAAACCAAAAAAAATAAAAAAATAAAATCCTCGTATTATAAAGGATTTTTAATTGAGCAAGCTACAAAGTTGTTTTAACGAAGAAAAACCAAGAAGGAAGGGCTTCCCCCCCCCCCCCTCTCTCTCTCTCTAAAATGAGTGTACGGTGTTTGTAGCCATTCATTTACTTTGGGTTATTCTTCGGTTCAAAGAAGCATATGTGTTTAATGCTTTAAAATCAATTTTTCTAATATTGATTTTATTTCAATAAAAATTATTTCAATTCATTTATAAAATGAATTTATAAAATAAATTTTATTATTTAAAAATGATGTTAAAAATGATAATTTGAATTCATTTGAGAATGAATTCTTTTATTTGAAATATATTAAAAAATACATAAAATTTAATTAAAAAATAGATTTTGATGATATAATAAATGAAATGTTAGAATAATATAATATGTGTTTTACATCAAATAAAATGAAATATAATAAAATAAATTTGATATTGTTGTAAATAATATAGTAGTTTTTGTACAATATTCTTGCTCCAATAAAGAAAGTTAAATTTTAGGGTCCATTTGATTGGATGTTTTAACAGTAGGATAACGAAATCAAGTATTCCCTTTCCGTTAGTTATTATTTGGTTCATATGTTACTTTATTTGTTTCCCTTATTTTGTCTTAACTTATTCCACTAATTCCATTCCCTTTTTCTCAGTAAAGATTCATAATTCCTTTCCTTGATAATAAATGCATTTGTACATAATATAGAATACTTTCATGCAAAATGCAGAATATATTTCTGCACTTATGCAAAATGTAGAATGCAGCATAATGCAGAATGCAGGATACTTTCACACAGAATGCAGAATGCATTTGTGCATAATGCAGAATGCTTTCATGCAAAATGTAGAATGCATTTGTGCAGAATATATTTGTGTAGAATGCTAAATTTTATCACAGTTTTCAATATTTTATTTACAATTTTAGTTATTAATATAATAAATAGTATTATTTTATTTCCTGACTGAATCAAACAGCAAGAAAGGAATTCACAAATAATTTGATTCAATTTCCTGATTGAATCAAACAGTTCAAATAAGTAACAATTTTTATTTTCTTTTCTCTCCTTATTTAATTCTATTTCCTTTTCATTTCTATAGATTGAATCAAACAGGCTCTTAAAAAGGTAAATATGTGCATACTAAAAATTGAGGAAAATGATGGATGCAATGCATTCAAGTGAAAAATTTCTGTAACAATTTTATAAAATCTAATGGTTCTAGGACAGTCTATTTAAAAAGCATTTGTGTCTAAGAAATATGCAATTGTATGTATATATTATGGTATTTTCTATTATTACCTTTAAGAAATTGTTTGAAAATGACAAAGAATTACACAGAACGTTGTTGGAAAATCAGAATCCTATTGAACATGCATAAACGGGCGAGGAAGAAGATGAAGTTGATGCTGAACACTAGTACAATGAATGTAAAAAGTTATTATAAAAATTTTATTTTAAAAATTTTTCTTTTAAAATTTTCAGAAAAATTATTTTTAAATTTTTCTAATTTTAAAAATGTCCTTGACTTGGCTGTTGTAAATTTGAAATTTCAGCCAAATAATTTTAGATAATTAACATTAATTACAATATAAAAAAGTAATGTACCGAATGTTTAAATAATTAATTTTTAGTCAATCAAAATAATTCATAACCAATCTCATTTTTTTTGCAAGTGAATAATATTATAATTAAATGCAATATTAAGTCAAATTTTAAAATTATAGGGTTAATCAATTATACATGAATTTAGATTTGATGTAATTCAGTTAACACTAGAAACATAAAAATTCAATTCTAATACTTTACAAATTGGTTGTATTACATTTAATTGTATTTATTAAAATAAATTAATTACATCAATTATAATAAAAGAGAGATATCAATCTGATTATCTAAGGAAATATTTGTCACATAAAAATAATTGAAATTGGTTATAGATTTTGATTGAACCGTTTTATCTCTAAAAATTTCATCCCGCTTTTAATATATGATTTTTGTATTATAGTTAAATTCAATTATTTAAAATTTTAGTATTTCCAACGGTTTAGTATTTTCATCAGCGTCTCTTATATTTAATGAGAATTTCTACGACATACAAACCTGCTCCGACGTAGAAGCCAAACACATCCGGCCTCATTCTTTGTGGTCATTCTTGTTTTCTAATCGTTTATATACTAAACAAATTGATTGCACGCACGGGCGAGGGCGTTCACGGCATTTTTCATCGCAGTTGTGGGATACAGTTCTCTGCGTTCTTCATCGGAGTTGTAATATACCAGATGTGTGGGCAAAGGAAGATTTGTGAGCAAAGGGCATCTTTTTTCACTTCTGCAATGATCGTTGCAAAGATTGAAACTTGAGCTTCTGGTTTGGTCTTGACTAGATTAGCAACGCCGAAGCTTCTCAGAGGTATGGTCCTTTCTTTCTTTCATGTATCAGGTGCTTCTTGTGTTTCTTTTCTGTTATTTTTTTTAGTCCCAAATAAATCTCCTAAAATTATGAAGCCCATGAGATTGTCCCAGATTAACTTCTCAACACTGATTGCTCTCATCGAGAGCGTTCCTTCAACTCGCCACCAAAGTAACAAAGTAATCGACGTTTAGGTAGCCCTTTTCCAGTTTCTCGCAGTGCTAATATTGAAATTATTAGGATTAGGATTTTTAGAATGGCCTAATCCTTACCTTTTTCCCTATCTTTCAAGAGACGTACTTCTTCCATGTCTCTCTATGTCTTTTATTTATTTGCAGTGAACTTTAAGAGAAAATAGTTGAATTGAATGAAGGGTTTGCAGGATATCTCATAGTCACATGTTTATTTGCTCACTTTTAACTTTTACGGTAAAATATAGTTCTTGATAGTATTGCCATGGTGATGTCATGGAAATTTCATCGGCAAGTATATGTGATCATACATTAAAATGTAGTTGAATTCTTACATATTTTTGGTAATTTTTCTTCAACGTAGATGAGTTTTTTTATAATAGATTTGAATTCTTACACATTTTTGGTAATTTTTCTTTCCCAGCAATTTTTTTCCTTTCCTGGAACAATGAACAATGACTATCTCGGTGGTGGGTTCCTCCCATTACTTCATATGATTTTGTTGGAGGCCTTCCCTCCCACCTGTATTCCTGAGGAGCTCCGTGCATTCTTGGACTTATTCACAATTCCCCTCATCTTCCACTCAGAGTAGTGTATAATCTCTTATCTATTATGCTATTCCTATATAGTTTCGTTGAATCTGTTTGTTTTTGTTCTATTTAGTTGTCTTCTACAATTCCAAGTGTTGTTAGTTTCCTGAAAATTTCTGTTTAAGGTCAGAAATTAGTATTTACATATTTCTCTGCAAGCTGTCATTTAAACTTTCTCTTAGATTAACTTCGTCCCACTACTTCAAATGATTTCTTCTATTAGCTGGGACACTCTTCTGTAGTCTGAGAGCTTATGACATTAACCCTGAATTTTATGTAATTGTGATTGTCATGTGTATGGCATGATAACCTGTTGATGAAATATTTTGTGCTGACAAGATTGTAAGTTAAAAATCTGCCTGATTCTCTGCTATCATATAAGTTAAGAATTTTGAATAGAGAAGCAATCTTTGAAGATAAATACACTTCCTATACTTACTGTTTTGTTGTGTTTAGGCCACTTTCCATTAGGTTAACTATTATTGAACTATTGTTGCATTTTTGTTTCATCACACAAGTGCAGTAGGTAAATCTGTTTGTTGCTTTAAATATGTTGATGTAGTGGCATGCTTTACAGTTTGTTGACTATGCATGCCTTTTTGTGCTCCCTGAGGTTTTATTGTAGCCAGGTTCAGTAAAAGTCAGGAATCACGACTTTTGTTCTTTTAGTATTAGATGTCAATGCTAATTGTAAAGTTCATTTCTTTTGTGAAAGTCCATGCTAGCCAGTAAAAATTTGGAGAAAACAAAAATATTCTTGATTTTATTATTTACGCAAGGCCCTAAGGTTATGAGGAAACAAAGTTAGGTTCAAAGCATGGATGTTGTTACCCAGATACACATTCTTTTAGAGACCACAAAAATAATTAGAATTGCCCAAACATAAGGAGTTTGGTACTGGATCTTCATAATAAAACTAATCTTCTTGTAATGAAATCTGTCGTAGTCATTCTTACCCCAAAACAATTCTTAGTCGTTTCTCTCTATCTTCATTATAGTAGCTAAGTTCCCTATCAAGCCATGTACTAAAGAACTTAGATAACTCAATCACCTTATCTTTGCTTAAATAGTTCCATTCATGTTTCCATCTTTCTTGGCACTTCCACAAACGTGCTTTAACAGTCTCAATGTGACTTTTATTTTCTCTTTGAAAATGATGAGTTTTGATGTTCTGTCTTTTTTTGTGGACTCCAAATATTTTTTTTTAGTGTCTTAAATGTTGTAGTAGTATCCATAAGATAATTCGTGTGGCTTAAGTAAGATTGTTCACTATTTATAATTTTTCCATGAATGCACCTCTTCTGTTTATGCGATTCTCTTGATTTGTTTTTCTAAAACACTATTTGTTTCAGTTCAGCACACTCATTGGGACAAATTTCAAGACAAATCTATCTTTTCACATTCAGTTTAGTCCATGCATCTATCTTTTCCATGAATGTGCCTCTTTTGTTTAAGGTGTATCTTATAGCATTACATTCTGCACAATGATATCATATTTAAGATAAATGGCATTCATTAACATAATTAACATAATATTGAATAATTTATAGCACTGTGGATCTTTTCTTAGTAGTTTATCATGGAACTGTTTTTTCACTAGACCTGATATGAACCTGTATTTAGAACATATTGTCTTTCTGATGGTTATCTACCATTGGCAATTGATATACTGGAAGTCTTTAGTGTTTCTATTTCCATTACATGACTTATATCCTTTGAATGATCATATCTACTAAGTTCTCTTGGTAATTATACAATATTCAAATCACACCCTTCGTTTTGAAAATTAAAGTGCACATGTGCCTTAGGCCATTTTCCTTTTTTTTACTTAAGTTTGTCTTTATGACAGTGATAAGTCATTTATTTATTTTTTTTACTTTATCCCTTCTGAATTTCTGTTCTTCCTGATTTTGCACAAGTATACAATTTCATTGCCAGTGTATTTGACCCAAGTGCTACTGGACACCAGCAGAAACTCAAAAAAAAATGGATCCCATATATGTTGAAACAATATTTTTTTTTCCTGTTTTGCTTAGTTAGATTGTTTAAAAATTATTGGCAATTTATTTTCTGTTTGGTATAACAAATCTTCTTTAGCCTTGAAGTGAGCAACATGTGTAATTGGTAAGGTCTATGACATGTTCCATAGCAAGATATTTTTTAGTTTGCTGAAAAGGAGGAAAGGAATACAATTTAACATCCTTTTTTTTGTTCTAAAGAAAAGGGGACTTCTTGATATTTTTGAGTTCAAGCAACTACATATAAACAATGATACTTTTATTCCTATACATGTTCTTTGTTTGTCTTTATGTATGTTATCTGTATTATATTTTCCATTACCTTGCTTACCTTTTTCTGGATAATGGGGTTTTGTCATCCAAAACAAGAAAACATCAGCTTATTCTTCTATTCATCCAAAAGGGAAAAATGGTTTTATAGATGTCCAGCATTCTTAGATAACGTGTTTACTTGAATTATGTGTCCAACAGTGATAATTGATTTTTCCAAGTCAGCAGCTAGAGTCATTCACAATCTGATGGTTTAGTCTTTTGCTTTAGTTTACTCTCTCTCTCTCTCTCTTTTTCCGGACATTTTAAAGGTTCATTTGGTTATTGCAGTGCTTCAACTCCGCTCCTTTTTTTATGGATTGTGTGTCTCTATGTTTTTAAAAGTTTTTTGCACACTGCTCTTTTGTTTTTTGGATAAGAAAATTAGAGAGCATAAAGATAAAACCAATCATTCGATAGTGTTTGGATTAGAAAACCTGTGTTAAAATTACACCTTTTCTAGGGCATTGCAGGATGATTTTCTCTTCAGAAAACTTTCTGATTCTCAGTGCATGTTTTGTTGGACAACATCCAAAGAGTTGAGGTCCAGCCTGTGGATTTTATTTGTTTCTTTCCTGAGTATATAATGAGTTCAACACTTATGAAGCCTATTATTATCACCACTGACTGTACTGGTGGTAATATATTTCTAAACTATTTAAGATGCAATTTTGTACCTTCATGGAAATTTCTTGACTATTTTGTCAGGTTTTATTTATGTCACAGCCTTATTCCTCTCATTTTCATATATAGTGATTGCAGTGCAGCCATCTACCATTGGCAAGTTGATTTGTCTTAACTCTTAATTGAAAGGGAATTTCCATGTAGATTGCTGAACTTATTGATAATCCAATTATATTTCAATGTAGACAAACTTATTTCTTTGTAGATATTTGCTTCAACTTATGCCATTGTGTTTAGTTGGATGATATAGGCTTAACAAGTAGTGATCTATGACCAGCTGCATTTATGGCTGCATTAAAAAAAATATTTGGATAAAATGAAAAAACTTGCTGTAAATGCTTTTCCTATTGAAGCACTTTAGGGAGCATATAATTCTACAGTGACACATTTTCATCCCATGCCTAATGCAAATATAGTTAGAATTCTTCTCAAAATTGTAGTTACTATTAATAAATCTTTGAACATGAGTAATGATATGCAAATTCAAAGTACCTTTCAAATGACAAGTGTTAATAGAATGGTAAAAATAATGATGCACAAAATCATTCTTTATAAACTTAATTATATTTTGTTAGAACATATGTTTGTAATTCGATGTATATTTATATTAAAATGTAATAGGATCACATACAATGCACAAAATAAACTCTTTTGCTTCTCACCTAAATCCATTCAAACATAGGTGGGCCTTTGTTTATGGAAAAATCTTTTTTTGTGGCTTCATTTTGGAAATACTGAGGCTTTTGGAGCTCAAGTCATTTATTTTCTGTGTAACATTATGAATGCTAGAGTTTTTTCCCCTTTCTTCTCAGGTTTTCTCATCATTCCCTGGATAGGTGAGTTGCATCTTTGCATTCCTTCCTATTGCCCGAGTTGCCTTAGGTGATAGGCTTTGGTTATGTTAGATTAACAATGTGATATGATGAGCATCTTATTGTTAGGTCTATGGCTAACTTATTTGATGCAGCTTTAAGGGCTTGTCAAATTATGAATCCTTAGGCCTATTTTTAATTCCATTTTGGTGTTCTTGTTTTTGTTCTTACCTTACAACCCTTAGATCTGAGTTATTTTCTACTTTGGGTGTTTCCTTTCATTCAGTTTGATGAAGATCCAGTTTGGTTCCCACCAGAATCACTACCAAACTTGCCTCTAGTTGGTATGTTAATTTCTTTGTTTATAGTTGTGGCATACAGAATTGTTTTATTGTCTTGGTTGGATTTTATATTGCTGTTGGATTTTATAGTTTTTCTTTGCATGTATTTCAAATGAAATGCTTTTTATGTTATACTGAAAGTAGGTAGTCATACTCAAATTACACTCTTAGACAATAACATTTTTGGTTACAAAATAACCTTGTTCATTGCACAGTTGCTAATATTTCTGTATATAAATAAAATAGTGTCCTAATATTCAGTGTAACACAAATAGAAATATTAATTGGCCTGTCTTTATTCCTCATCTTTAATCAATAAAGCTTTATATCTTATTGTTTTCAAACTAAGGCAAAACTTGAATTCGATTGCCTATATACAGGGCTTCTATAAAAGCTTTATTTTATTATTTTGTTACTAAAGTTATTTTGAAGCTTTTTTTCTATGATAATCTATTGCATTGGAAGCTTCTTATTTTATTTTAATAGCATTCAACAAAGATGGAATGATAGGTAGCTTTTTGCAAATTATATTTGCGTCCCTCTTCTGCAAGATCTATATCTATCTGTATGCTTGAGAGTTGGAGTTGCGTGTACCATTTGATAACCATTGTTGTTCAATGTATTCATTGGCAGATGGATAGTTTGATGCATAAATTCTTATACTCATTTGACCAATTGCAGCATCAAGAGAGCTGTTTAAGGGCAAAATGGAAAACTGTTCCTCCGAATTCCCTGCTAGTACATTGACACAAGATATTGAGTTGAGGATTTCACGGAAGATGAGGTGGACGGACCACCTTCCAGTCATGCAAGTTTAATGGGATTGAATGATTCAGATGAGTTCTTTAATGTTCCTGAACCAATGGGCTATGATCAATTTGACAATGAGTGGCAGCCTGACTTGATTTCAGCATGGCACTCTCTGGTAACCTTGCCTTGCTTTGTTCGGCCTGGATTTTTAGTTTTCTTTTATATCTCACTTGTGTTGTTTGGTTCTATGAACATTATTTTTCTGCTTTATCAAAGTAGGTTGAGTTGAACATATCTAGAACAGCACTCTTGGGTCCTTTTGCTTACCAAAGATTTCTTTCTTCCATTAATTTGATTTGGATTTAGAATTGCTTCCATTTGTTTTTCTTCTTCCTCTTATTTTCCCATATCATTCAAATATAGAATTAATAATTTTGATCTTTATTTTTAAAAGCGTAATTTTATGCTAATATCTCTTATATTGACACTTGATGGAATTGATGCTATGGGATCCACAGATTTCGCCTCTCAACATATTGTCATCAACTGCTGGTTTGGTGAAAAAAATGCCTGATCTTGCAGGTTAGCATTGTTACTTATAATCAAATTTGTTGAACAGGATGATTTAGGCATGGGATGCTTGCAACACCTTTTTTTAGAAACTTTTTTCTGATTAAATGGCTCAAAACATATTCTGCAGTTCAGAAGAAAGGGTATATGGACTTACAGGAGGTACCCAGGGAGGAGAAGCATATGCTGCTCATATGGAGGCACTCTTCAAAAGACTCAAGTTTTAACTTACCATGCAGCTGATCCAACCTCTTTTGTGATTTGTGGAGAAACTTAACTACAAGATCATCTGAAGGTGCGCGAATGGGAAATGCTTTATTGTGAGTCTACATGTTGATCATTTGATGGCAGTGATTTTATTATTTTTTTTGTGGTAATTGCTTTTCTATTTGTAGATCAAGGCAAAAAGTACCTTGATGCAGATGGTTGGTGCAGATTGGCTTCGATCTGACAGGCAGGAAGATGATTTGGGCAGTCGTCCTGGTGTTCAGGTTTAGTCTCTTTTCGTTTTGAGGGCTAGTTTCTTTATGGTTGAAGGTTCACAATTACTAGATCATAATTAATTTCACCAAAAGTCTTAGTATATGTCCTTTTGGATTTATTTCGCAATGTGCAGCATGAGGTGGAACAGAATTCTTTTTAAATCATTGTGAACCTTCAAGTGATAATTATGTCTTCATCTTGATCATCATTGCCATCTTCCTTGTTAAGTATTAGGTTGTTTACTTTTTCTACAATTATGGATCAGATACCTGGAAAAACCATGTATACCATTGCACTGTATTACATGATAAAAACTCCTTTGGAAGAGAATGCTCCATTGAAGAGCTTCGATGAAGGAGATCATGCATACCTGTATTCAAGATTTAAGCTAATACCATACATATCCAAGGTTAATGCCAAGTCTTAATCTCAGAAGCCAAAATTTTCAATAAAAATGTGGGATTTAGATGATTATTCCTGATGCTTTATATTCCATATGATTTGTTTCTTACCAGGATCATGGATAGTGAAGCAAAGTGTCAGAAAGAAAGCAGTTGTAGTGGCCCAGGCGCTTGAAACAGACTACGTTAATGGGAAAAACCATCTAGAGGTAACATAAACACTTTTTTGTAATGTTTAAAGTAGAAATACTAAGTTATTACAGCTTCATGTTCCCTCTTTCTCAGACACTGACCGCAAAGATTAATGTTAATATTTGTATGTAAGTTGCTATATTCTTTTCTACATCATTTGGAACCCTGAAAAAAATGTGGAATCCAATTCGTGTGCAAATGCATTTTTTAACATGAATCTCTTTGCAAGTGAATTTTAATGGGTTTAAAGTTTTACTTATATTTTGTAATCTTTAAAATTCTGTGTAAGGCACCTAATGGTCAATGTTGGGTCTTCAACGGTGGCAGCAGGGGTGGTCAGCCTAGTTTTGGGATAAATGAACAATTTGGTCATTGAAATGGCATTTTTGATTTCGATAAAAACAAGAATAAATGTAACATTTAACCGAGCCCACTAAAATCAAGGCCGCTCAAGAATGTAGAGTAATTTAATAAAATGGTCCTTGCAAGATGACCAAATTTTCACCTTACTTTTGAATGTTAACATTTTTCTCATTTTTTGATCTATCCGTCAGCTCTTTGTCAAATAATCAAAGGGGATGCTAGAGTCAAGTGATGAAAGGTACCACACCTTATCTAACTAACGCATTTTTTCTTGTTGTCACATTAGCAAATTCGTTATTGATTTGATGGAGTGCGATCAAATGGATTAAATTCAGAGGAATATAAACATTCCGTGATTAAATTTAGAAATGAGTCAACTTTTGAGGACCATTTCATTACAACCTAATAATTGATATTTGACTTACTTTATTTACTGTTAGAATAGCTGTGGGGAAATTTAGGCCTTTTGATCCATGAACTAATGGAACTATGGGTAGCTTTTCTTTTTTTCTCTGTGTAGTTTTACAACTTCAGGATGTTATCTTCTTGATCTAACTGTCATTGAACCTTTTGTTATTTTACAATAGATCCATAATTTGGAAAAATGAGTATTGTTGACTGGAATTTGGCTATTCACTTAAGTTAATTGCAAAGTAAGTTCTTTTTCTGCGTCACCTTATCAACATCTCTAAATATGCGTATTGATTTGAATTTGTTTCTCAACAAACATTAGAATCGGGTGTTTAGACAATACTTATTCTATGTCTACTTGTATTTGAGTATTAATCTCGTTTTAAAGCATTTTAAAGAATCTTTATTCACATTCTCTTGATTGATCCAATTCTGTGTGAAAGTGCCATTTTCATTTTATTATGGTGTCTTGCTGAATTAGAACTTTGGAAGCATGATCACCTGAATGGTTCAGAACTTGGTTAGAGGATCATTGACTTAGTTTTCATTAGCATGATCTTGAATTTTGGATTAAGCTTATGCCATCCTTGCATTGGAGATGACTGTTTGAGGTTCTTAATGTATGATGGGCCTGCAGACTGCCCTTTACATTTTGGTTTCTATTCAAAGATAAGACAAAGTCACACAAAAGAAAGTAGAATATTTACCAAGCAGAAAAATAAAAAGAAAAGCAAGAAAGAATAAAAGAAAGGGAAGAAAATGAGAGGAAATGAAAGCGAATGACAATGTGAAGAAATCGACAAAAGGAAATTCAAATTAAATACTTGTTTTATCTACCTTGCTTTGTTTTTATTTTGATTTCTATAAATTCTAATTTTCTTGGTCTTTTAAAACATGCTTTGACATATCTACTACCTTATCGGTGCAGTAATGTTGGTATGAACAACTATGGCGTTGGGATGCGACTTGGAATCATAAAAATGTAGATAGTAGATGGATTGGATGATGAAAAATTTGCTACAATCAGTTTAAGCTTTTCTTCTTTTCATTGGCTACATTTCTTTATATTGCCTAGTTTTTAATAGAAAATCCAAATAAGCTTGAGTAGAAAATATCTTTTAATTTTGTTGCTTGCAAAATATGCCTAGATCTCAGTGCAAAAGTGAAAGTAAGAAAGTTTCAATTGTACCTATTAGTCTATTCAACTTAAGCATACTTTAAGGTAGTTTAGGCTTTAAAGATTTTAATGAATGAGCTAATCTAATTTGATCTTGCACTGTGAATTAATTATCCTTCTCTTGCAAAAAAGGAGATTTTGAGTTTTCTTGATGTTTTTATTCAATGGTAATGCTTGTTTTGCCAATGTTTTATGAAGGTGAAGTCCAAAGAGAAAAGAACTTGTGTATTGGACCTTATCTTATTTAAAATGATTTATGAAGTGATCATGTTGTCTCATTTGCTTTCTTATTGAACTTTTCTTCCATTTGCTTTCACCGTATCTGTCTTCCTCCTCATAATAGTTGCCATTCACCCAATAATATATTCATTTGCACTCTTATTAATACTTTCTTTCCTTTGCTTTCACCTTATATCCTCCTCCTCATCACGTTTCCCATTCACCCAATAAATATATATAGAATATGTTGGTGTCTCCTTTGAAATTCTCTAATTGATATGAATGAAGATGGGTCTGAGTATGATGCTGATTTGACCTCAATTTCTGGATAAATAAAAGCAAATGAAACATGAGCTCCACAAACAAACTTTGTCAATGATATGAGGCATTTTTGTTCTTCCAATGATTATGGAGTATCAACCCTAGTCACCCCTCTTGAGCTTGATGGAGTGTTCTTTTCTTGATACCTGTAACTAATATCTAATATTTTCTTTGGGGGTAGTGCTCCAATGTGCTTTTGTGCTAAATATTCAAATATCAAAAGAGGATCGATTTTTTTTTTCTACTACCAAACAGTTTCTATCATTTGTCAACCCTTTTGAGCCTAAAATCCCTTCTATCCTTGATAAGATTAACACCTGGGTGACAATGAGGATCTAGAATGACAAAGTGCTCTTCATTTATGGTAATCATTGAAGAAATTTTCTCAAGTACAAGAGAAAAGGAGAGAGAGAAAAAAAAAAGAATGAAAAGAAGAGTGAAAGTAGAAAGGTAGGTTGAAAGAAATAAAAGTGATAAGGAATGAAATGAAGAGAAACAGAGAAATTTCCGCAATTATAAGAAGAAAAGGAGAGAAAAAGGGAGCATACAAAGGAAAAAACTGAAAATAGAAAGGAAGTATGAAAAGGACTTATATTGAAAAAAATAAAAGAAAGCATGGAGAGAAATAAGTGAAAAAAAAAAGAAAGCTGGAAGTGATAAAGAAAAGTGAAAAGGAAAGACAGCTTTGAAAGGGAAAAAGGAAAAAAAGTGAAAAGAAAAGAAACATACAATGGAAATAGATTGTTATGAAAAGGCTATGCAAAGTGAAAAATATGGTGGGAAAGTGGTACTCAAATATGAAAAACAATGAAGGCACAAGGAAATGATTAGAAGAAATAAAAAAATTAGGATTCTCATTGAAGCCCAACATTGAATTTTGGGCCTGAGAAACCTTCTTTGATAGGCTGGAAGTTTACCCTATAAGACCCCATTACAACCCTTAAGTATCCTCTTTTGGTGAATGAATATTTGTATATAAGCTTATTGGAAAGTAGGCATTGAAGGATGATGGGGAAGGTGATTGGGTAGATAATAAAGTTTTGAGCCTTTTGTCCCTTCATTTGAGAAAACCAATGCCAAGGCCACATTACAA
>JANHAO010001462.1:0-33445 GCA_026873985.1 Saraca asoca
TGAATGAAATAACTTCTCACCATGGACTTCATCTTACGTATGTAATGCACGATGAATGCAATATAAGATGAACATTCAACCTTTGTATCCAAATCCACAGAATATATAGTCCTGGATGCAAAAGGGCTCAATCAAATTGGCCTAGGGCACCCACCCAAACTAACAATAACGTATTCTATAACAGAAATGAGCCATTAATTGGGTACATAGCAGTCAGTAACAAATTTCTATTAAATGAGAAATTGAACGGTCTTCTCTAAATTATCGGCTAGAAAACATGCTTTGAGTTAGGGACTGGAAAAATGATCAGTAACAAATTTCTATTAAATGATAAATTAAACGATCTTTTCTAAATTGCAGGCTGGGAAATATGCTTTAAGCTGGGGACTAGATTTCGACCTGAGAGCCAGAGGCTAGACCTCAATCTGAGAACTACGAGCTAAACCTCGTCCTGAGAGTTGGGGATAGACCTTAGCATGAGAACTAGATCCTTAAGCTTTTACTAGCTTATTTGTATGGTTTTAAAAATATTCACAACAATCACAAATTTGTGCTATTAATATGCAATGTTATATTGTCATCAACAAAATAAATCCTATTACAAAAATAAATACTATTTTTTTTTGGGAAAGAGGATATAAACTTAGCTTAGTTTATAATATCTCTTATATTTAATCGTTCATTTTATATTTAAATTTTGCATTCAGCAATTTCAAAATTATAAATACTGTATAAATTCACCGTAAGCTGCCACAGGTATTAGCGGTAGTATGTTATAATTTTAAAATGAAGCAACATGTAATACTTTTTAAATTGTTTTTAAATGAACATAGTTGACACAATTAAATTTTTTTAGCTAAAGTTTAATCTAGTTCAAAATGAAACTACAAATAAATTATAACAATAAAGAAAAGAAAAGCACCTTAAATATAATTTTAAGCTATTTGCATTGGAATTGAGACTTTTTATATATCCAATTACTAAAGTAAATTATTTACTCCGAAAAAGAAAAAAAAAGAGCAAATAATAATGTTGGGTGGTTTTGTTGTGACAGAAAAAGGATATAACAAATAACATGGACCCTTTTGCTACCTCCTAGGATACCCTTGGAGCCAAATTGACAATAATTAACCAACAAAGTAGGATTGATTAGAGATAGGTGTCAACTAAAATAAGACGATTTTAGCCTAATTAATGATCATTTGCACCACTAATGAAAATGACCTGGCAACCATATTAGCTTCAAGGATTCAATGGAGTAGTATAAGGGCCATTTTTCGGAAAATAAAGTTGTTGATTTATTAAAAATTCTCTATAGCTACCATCAAATTTAGAAAAATAATAATAATATGAAGTAATGTTTTCATAATAAATTGAGAAAGCTATAATTTTTATGTGAAAGTTATATAAGATTTTACAAAATTGTGTAGAAAAATATAAGTTTAAATTTATAAATTCTAAGTTTAAAACACAAAATTTGCATAGTTAATTAAAAATTACAACAAATCTTAATGAATTGAATAATTAATTTAAAAAATTTATGCTTGATAATTGTTTGAAGATTTTGAGTTTTTTTATAATTTTTTCATAAAATTTACAATATAAAAAATAGTAAATATAACAATTACTCCTTTATTTATAAGAATGTTGATTATCATCCCCTCAAATTTTATAATTTGCATTAATAATTTTTTATTTTTACATTTGTTATAACTATTTATCTCTTCCATAATATTAAAATATATTAAAATTATTGAGATGAATTATTCTCAACTAACTATCCTTAAAAAAAAAGAAATTATGAATATTATCTATAAAATTTGAATAATATAATAATTCCTAATTATTAACAAGGGATTAATTTCTATGTTTACTTGTATAAAAAAAATTCTTCCATTTTCCGCAGTTTATATCAACTTTTTTGTTGATATGCAAAAGTTATAACTTTAATAAATGTTTAAAAATAATTACAATAAAATATGAGAATTTTTACTAGCACCGAAGCATAAAAGCATTACCCTACATTTCATTAAGGTCAAAAAAAAAAAAAATCAATAGGCAATGTGTGGGCCCCAGAAAATAGTAGTTAACGGTCTCTGTCAGTCAAAATGGATGAGATTTCAATCAAATTCCAAGTTCACTTCAGTAATTCAGCAAAGAGCACGATGGCATTTTAGGTAAGAGCTTAAACATAACGCGTAGCAAAGCTTAACCGGCAATACCCGGTGATTCCACCCACCGACACCACCCGCAACCGGTCAATCCGTACCATCACTTTGCAGTTTCCACAATCCTTTCCGTTTTAAATGTCACGTTCCCGCATCTCCGTTTTCACTCACTTGACACTCTGAAACACAGAGGAGATAGAAGCAAGAAGTAAGCTCATCGAGCGGTACACTACAGTACTAATAAAGCCCATATTTATTCATAAACGGCAAGATAGAGAAAGGTGCAAATCCCGATGCTGCATTATCTTCCATGGTAGCATTTTTCTGCAGATTTCGGAAGCAGAGCACAAAGTTCTTATTGGTATTTTTCACCTTTGTCTTAGTTTTTTACTGCTTTCGATTCCTTGTTCATGACATTACAGCCTTTTTAGCGTACTATATTGTTCGCTTGAGGTTTTGTCTTTGTTTCTCGTCCTTTTTTTTTCTGTCCGTTTTCACGTGATGGAGTGAGAAACAAACTCAGAATTGACCACGCTCGACCAGTTACTATTTTTTTTTTCCGTGTTTTCGAAGTTTTCATCGTCATCCCAAGAGGCATTTGACATCTATGTCTTGTTCCTATTTTTGTCCCTTTTTTAATTGCTGTCTTTGCTGATTGTGTATTCTAGATTGTTCTCTTTCGGATGTTTTCCGAGGATGTCCCGTTCTGTGATTTTGTTGTCGTTGTTATTCTCAAATTTTCGTAATTGTCGTTTTTACTTGCTTGAAGCTTACTTTTTTATTACTCTGGATTCCACTTGCGTTTTAGTGAGTTGGTATAAGCTTACTCCGATGTTTTCCCGTATGCTTGTTGTGTTGGTAGAAATTAAGGAAAATGTTGTCTGGTTGTGTGTGTTGTTAGGTTCTGACAAGATATGCTGTTGTGGAGCTATATGTTAAATTTTATTTCTTGATTCATTTTTATGCAGTTGCTATGCAAAGTTAAATCTACCTTTCATGATTGCATTGGTCAAAATTGGACAAATTGTTAAGACAGATTAGAGAAAGTTGTTAATTAGGTCTTAAAATTTTTTGAATCTAGTCTGCTATTAATTGATTATTGTGACGGAGGATATTTCCAAATCGTCAGTATAATTTGATCGAAATATTTCTTTTTATTTATTTTATTTTATTTTTGTTGTACATAGAAAATAGTTTTATCGACTTACCTTGTCCTTTAACCATGTTCAGACATGTCTATGTCATGGCACTATGATTGGACTTGGTTCATCAAATATGAGTTCCATTTGTTTTTGTCCAAAGATGAATGTCTTAAACCAACCAAGAGTCAAAAAGGGCGGTGATTAAATTCTATGATATTTACAAACTCACATTGTAGCATAATTTATTAGATTTACTGATAATTTCACTGAAATTTTGATTCTTTTGCTGGAACATCTCCCTCTACATGGAGGGACTTCATTTTTTTCTTTTATGTTCTCCTTTTAGCAAGTAACGAGAAATCAAAACGTGTCAGACGATCTCTGGAGAATATTTTTCTCTATTCTGTCTATATGTATATCTCTTGTTCTTCCCAAAGTTTCTGTTTTATATATGATTTCTGCATATTTGTTGCAATTATCTGTCTGAAGTTAAATCTTATTCTCAGCTCTAACTACAATGCCCTGTGGCAGGTAAACCATAATTATTTGAAATCTGTGTAAAACTGCCACCAAAAGTACTTTAAGGCTTGTAGTCACTTCTACAGCGGTGGAAGCACAATCCTTAGAAGTGAGAAGTAAGTATGATTACATTCTTTAGGAATTGAGAACTACCTTCTGCTTAAGGAGCTTGTTAGTTGTTATGGCAGTTAAACCCTTTTTTTTTTTTTTCCTTTTTTTCCTTTCTTGTCACAGCTTCTGCACTTGATTGATGTTTGAAGAGATTTGAAAGCATGAAGGAAAGTGAGAAGAGAAAGGCTTCGAGGAATAGTCAGACAAAAAGTTCTAGAAGAACTGAAAGGAAAGAGAATAAATTGAGTCAAGATAATTCCTCCAAAACATTGAATGTAAAAGAAACTGAATCAAAGATGCCCCAGGCCAGGCCAACCGCAAATAATGTTGTAAGTGATTTAAACATGGCCTCAGAGCCCTCAGAAACTTATGAAAACATGGTTATACATTATGTGGATGATGTCAACAGGTCTGATGAGGCACCCGTCAAGATGAGAGTTAGTGAAATGGTTACCAAAGGAAACAAGAATGAAATTATTGATGATCATTCCGGTGATTTGGAGAGAAAGCAAAAAGAAGGGAATGAAGAAGTATCAGATACTGATACAGTAAAAGATTCAGTATCATCCCAAGGTGATTCTTTCCAAGTTGAGGATGAGAAAGCGGAAAAAGTTTCAAGAGATCCAAAAAGCAAACCAAATGTGAATCATTCAGAAGTTAATCGTGGATCAAGGGAGAAATCTGAGAGAAAAACAAATAAGTTGCAAGCAAAAGTATTGCATAACAGTCAGAAGAAACCTGTGAACTCAAATAAAGGGTCTTCTAGAGTTATGAACAAAAGTACTACCTCAAACAATTCAAAGACTGTCAAAGCTCTTGTAAAACCTTCATCAGAGCCTATTGACGGAGTTAATGCAAAATCCATTCAAGAATTCAAGGAACTTGATGTCCAAGATGGAGCCTCAAGTGGTGTCCAGAGTCTAGGAAGTGAAGATGAAAGTCAGGAAACAATAGATGCTGAAGAAAATGGTGAACATGAGGATGGGTCAGCTTTAGAACAACAAATTGAAGAAATGGAAGTGAGAATTGAGAAACTTGAAGAGGAGCTGAGAGAAGTAGCTGCTCTTGAAGTATCGCTCTATTCTTTTGTGCCCAACCATGGGAGCTCAGCACACAAGGTGCACACACCTGCTCGGCGCCTTTCTAGGCTCTACATCCATGCTTGTAAGCATTGGACACGAGACAAGCGAGCCACAATCGCTAAGAATGCTGTTTCTGGCCTTGTTTTGGTTGCAAAGTCTTGTGGTAATGACGTTCCAAGGTAAGAAACATAATCAAAATTTTGTCATTTACTGCTTTCGACTACCAATAATAACAATACTGCTCCTGATATGTGTATTAGGTTAAGTTTCTGGTTATCAAATGCTGTTGTTTTGAGAGAGATAATTTCGCTAGCAGTTGGGAGTTCATGTCAATCAAGCCCCCTTATAAGATTGGTTGAGTCAAATGGGAATGACAAGAGAAATGATGGGAAACCGACATCACCAAAATGGAAAGGCAATCCCAACAGTAAACAAGTAAACAGTTTAATGCAGCCTTTTGAAGATTGGCAGGAGACAGGAACCTTTACATCTGCATTAGAAAAAGTGGAATCTTGGATGTTCTCTCGGATTGTTGAATCAGTGTGGTGGCAGGTATAACTCTTTCTTATATGATTAAGACGATTGATGCTTATGGCTAAGATATGTATCTATTTACTGGTGTACTGAAATAACATTCTTGTTGATTGGTTAATCATTTCATTTCATTGATTTATATTCCCCAAATGAATGTTAATCATTTCATTTGTTGCATGCCAATTATATTTACTTTTCCTTTACTCCCACCAATATGCAATGACAACAGGGGAGATAATATTATTGACATCTTGAATATTAGTAAAGCTGATCTATGTTATATATATATATATATATATATATATATATATATATACACACACACACACACACATACACTCTCTCTCTCTCTCTCTCTCTCTCTTAAATCTTCATTAGCTGAAAAGCATGCTATGTTTCAGGCTTTGACTCCATATATGCAGTCTCCGGCCAGGGACTTGTCCACAAATAAATCTATTGGAAGGTTGCTGGGACCTGCCTTGGGTGACCAGAAGCAAGGAAGCTCTTCCATTGATCTATGGAGAAATGCTTTCCAAGATGCTCTTCAACGACTTTGTCCTGTTCGAGCAGGAGGGCATGAGTGTGGTTGTTTGCCTGTGGTGGCTAGAATGGTTTGCCTTTCTATTATTTCTTCATTTCCTTTCCCTTTTCTGGATTTTTTTTTTATGCTCCCCTATCATTTTTCTGGAGGGCTGATTGGTTTGAATTCTTTCACCAGGTTATGGAACATTGCATTGCTAGACTAGATGTTGCAATGTTCAATGCTATTCTGCGTGAGTCTGCTCATGAGATACCAACTGATCCTGTATCAGATCCTATTGTGGATTCAAATGTTCTGCCAATTCCAGCTGGAGACTTGAGCTTTGGATCTGGCGCACAGCTTAAAAACTCTGTATGTACACTATTTCTCGTTTCTTCTTTATTATCTTAAAGTTGAGTTTGAATAGTTGATTGTCCAATCTAGTAGTAGGAAGTTTCTTCTCTACTATAGAATTTTAGTTTCTTGGAGGAGAAAATTACAGAATTAGGGCGATGCTTGTTGCCAATAGCAATTTATATCATTATCAATTTTGTTGCTATGATGGAAATTTTCACAAAAGTCTATCAATTTTTCCTTTTTAAGGGTAAAAAGAAACAGTCTTATTAGATAAAGATTGAGCTGAAAGGTATCAAATGGGTAATAACTCAATCTGACATGCCATCTTATTGCAGTATTAAAGAGAGCAAATCTAGTGACTGCTGATGAATTTGTTTCCCAGTTTTGTCATTATGGTTAAGAAGTTTAGCCTGTTGAATATTATTTTTGGACATTTTCTTTAATAAACATGGTGATTTTTCATGATATTTGGTTTTTCCCCATAATTAGCTCCTGCCACTCAAAATCTTAAAAGATTATTTTCTTATATAATATTGCTGTTTTATGCCGGCTGCAATTTTATATGGTGGACTCTTCAGGTGCCCTAAGGTTTCTTGTTCTAAGGTGCTACTGCAACTTTACTGCAGGTTGGCAATTGGTCTAGATGGCTTACTGGCATGTTTGGCATTGACGCTGAAGACTGCCAAGAAGATCAGAATGGTGGCTATGCGGATGATGAGAGGCAGGGTGGAGATGGAGAACCTAAATCTTTTGTTCTCCTTAATGACTTAAGTGACCTCCTCATGCTTCCAAAAGACATGCTTATGGATAGACAAGTCAGACAGGAGGTTCGTTTCTTGATTTAAATACCCTATTTTGTATACCCAAGGTACAAGTTTCATTTTTTCTGTTTGGATGTTAAGTCATTGCCTTCAATCCATACTGTCTGTTATGCTGTGCAGGTCTGTCCAAACATCAGTCTTCCGTTAGTTAAAAGGATACTCTGCAACTTCACACCCGATGAGTTCTGTCCGGATGCTGTTCCTGGAGCTGTGTTGGAGGCATTGAATGCAGAGGTATATGATCTGCATATCGCACATTTTTAAGCTTTCTTGTTGGTATATTTCTTCCTTGAGAGTTATAACAATGCATTGATTTATTGATAAGATATTGCCAAGTATAGAAGCATCATACAAGAACGTGTGAGGAACTTTTAGGAAATATAGCTGTCCAAGTGAATTGGCAACAGGCTTCTGCATTCTTTAATGGCATTAGTTCCATTACACATCACACTTAAATAGCAAAGTTGCAATATTAAGGGAAACAAATAAATTATTAAATTTCAAATATTATTATTGCCTTGCATGTAAATCTCAAGTTCATTGAATACTTGCAATAACTTTTACTCTTTCTACTTAAGCAGTCTTCCCCTATTAAATTGAGCAATCGGCCTCACTAGATCTAATTTATTAATATCAGTATGTCGCGGAACGAGGAATATCAGCGGACTCTGTGAGAAGCTTTACGTATGCAGCTGCTCCGGTTGTGTATAGCCCTCCCTCCTCTGCTAGTGTAGCAGAGAAAGTAGCAGAGGTGGGTGGAAAATCTCACTTGGGGAGGAATGTCTCGGCCGTGCAGAGGAGAGGATATACAAGTGATGAAGACTTCGAAGAACTGGATTCCCCTCTTACTGCTATCATTGATAAGCTGCCTCCATCTCCAACAGTCACAGCCAATGGAGATGGCAAGCACAAGGAACAATTAACTCGCAGCAGCATGAATGCTAGATACGAGCTTTTACGTGAAGTCTGGTCCACGTGATTCTTGAGCTTTTGGTTTACAACTGTTGTAATTGTTGGTCAATGTGGCCTTAAAGGAATATATGTAGGAGATATAGGGATGAGGTTTTTTGAATTAAGAAAATAAAACAACAATGATAAAAGGAAAACAGGTTTTCAGAATATGTTGAGCATAGCTACAGTAGGTTTCTTGTATATAACATGAAACCTAATCGCATGGCATTGAAGCCTTTTGTTTTATTTATTATTTTGTTTTTGTTACAAGTAGCCTTCTAAAAATATTGACTTTAGAAGTTAAAAAGAATTTAAATTTAATTTACCGTAGTTGTAAATTAATTTAATATAATTATTTATTTATATTTTGTTAAAAAATTTTAAAATTACTATTGTTTTAATGATGTGTTATTTTTTATTCATTGATACTTTAAAAAAATTTACATTGATAAATTTAGACTTCTTTTTTTAATTACATATGGCCATTTGTGGATAGCTGCCTGACTTGATAGAACATTTGTTTCTGTTCAAAAATAGTTAATTGTCTCCTGTCTTATCTCATATGCGCGTAGGTAAACTTTTCAGTACTCATTTCCATTCTTAATAAATTTCGTACTCCCCAGCTGTTCTCCACTCCATCAATCAATTTTATTTTAATGAGATATTTATCCATATCTTATTATAATTTTTTTAAAATAAAAATCATAGTTTATAATTAAAAATAAAATAATAATTATTCAAATATGTTAATAAAAATATTAAGAGAACAAAAAATAACAAAAAGAAAATTCTACTTTTTAGTTTTTAATCTTAAAAAACTTAATACTCAAATAATTTTTCTTATCACTTATTTTAACCTATTCAAATATTTCGTGAATTTGGAGTTATTTTATTTATGCTACTATGACAAATTTTGGATTCCACTTTTATTTTTTTTTTCAAAAAAATTAAATATAAAGCACATTCAATTTAAATTCAAAAGGACCAAGAAGTAATTTTAAACCAGTTCTCTCTATGTCTCAAGTAATTTAAAATTGACAAAAAATTACATATGAAATATAACTTCTTGAGATGTAAATTGATAAAATAGACAAAGTTTTTTAAGAAATTCTACTTCTTATAAAATATGAGAAATTGCTTGTCACTCTTCTTTAAGTAAGAATTTTTTTAATTTTCATTATCAATAAAATAACTTTAAACATTACTAAAAAGTTTACAAGAAAATATACTTCATAAAAAGTTTAATTTTCTGTAAAAATTTATTTTCAGTGTGAACCAAACAATCTCTTACTCTGATTTGCCGCATTGTATTGCACCACAAACGCACGCTACTCTAAAAAGAATGAATCTAAAATCAGTCATTGAAAACAGAAAAACAATGGAATTGTTTAATAACTATTTTTAAAAATAATTTTCTGATTTTGAAAATAATGAGTTATTTTTAAAATAAAAAAACTTGTTCAGTAGGATTGTTTTTAAAATTAATTTTAAAAATTTTATTCTAAAATCTTATTTTAAAAATATTTCAAAATTGTTTTAAAAAATAATTTTTAAAAATAAAAAAATAAAAAAACTTCCAAACACACCCAATGTCTCTGTCTTTTGCTGCTTCTTTGTTCTTTGGTTGCTTTGAATTAAGTTTTGTCTTTTGATGTAGTTTATGAATATATTTCTGATTTGCAAAGGTATTTTGCTTTCATTTTGGATGAGAAATTATTAAACCCAACCATTTGTGTTCTAAGAAGCAAGAATCTCTCTAATCATGGGATGAAAGTTTTTGCTTCACATGGAAGAACATCCATAAACAAGGCTGCAATTTATTGTTTCTACTTTACTTTCAATGATGTAAAAGTCTCTTATTATTTTGTTAATCAGCATTAGTTTATCATTTATTCGCCAAGAATTTCTATATGAAATCCACAATCACCAATTTGAAATCCAACCTGTCAGTTTCTATCCTTAATTCACTCCTCTTTTTTTTTATTATTTTATTGTTTTTATATTTTCATATAATCCTTTCCAATAGGGTAGAATCTCTCTTTAACATTAATTCTATGATTATTTTCCATTTCATTTTTTTCAATTACGATTGGTTGTGTTAGGATAAAGATGAAAATTTGTTTCAATTTGAAGAACAACAATTTGAAAATTCATACAGATTTGTATCAACTTTCATCAATATTTAAAGAAATTTTAGTTAAATTTAAGAATATAACTTATAATTCACAACATTAAATTTTATATTATACCGAGTTTTCTTGCTAACTTTAAAATATTTTTGTTTGATAAAATTAAATTTTCATATAGTGCTGGATTAGCAAATCATCTCGAAAATCAGCAGTTAAGTTGTCTATTTCCTCAAAGAAATATTGACAATCATAAGTCATGTATAATATATAAATATAAATTATACATCATAAATTAGCACTTAGGAAAAAAAAAAAAAGAAACCAATGAGAGAAATATAAAAGTGGAGTCAAAAGAAATATAAAATAAAAACATACGAGGCAACCAAAAAAAAAGAAAGTATTTGTTACTTAAAAGACATTAAAAGCAATTAGAGGATGAATCTATCATGTAGATATGACATTCAATCCTTCTACAACATCACATAACTTTGTACAGAACCTATATGACTATATATAACTTGCAACTTAAACAACGTTAACCTTATATCAATTGAAAGAATACTATAACAAACTAAAACTAAAACACTTACAAATGTTGTTCACATACATAGTATATACACGTAAAGAGAGAAGAAAAAATTTATTAGTACATTTAAATATTTAGTTTAATATGCATGAAGAGGATGCTGCTACAAAGCATAAAAACCAAGAAACCTTTTTTAAATTTTAAAATCACCTACAACAATTATCAATGACTACTCACAAAAAGAATTTTCTCTTTTTAGATATGTATCATTGATTTGTGACAACTTAAAAAAACATTATGCTAATAATTGAGCATTTGAATTTTCATATTGCTGTTG
The DNA here is from genome assembly GCA_026873985.1 of Saraca asoca. Classification (NCBI taxonomy): domain Eukaryota; kingdom Viridiplantae; phylum Streptophyta; class Magnoliopsida; order Fabales; family Fabaceae; genus Saraca; species Saraca asoca. The sequence continues at coordinate 11,198 of JANHAO010001462.1, forward strand.
CAATATCTATCCATATAGCTAATAAGGTCCCCAAAAGGGTCAAGCATAAGACAATTTTGAAAAGTTTCTGGCACCGGTACTTGTCACAAACATATCCTTTTCTAATAACATAAATCAGTTTTTATTAGCATTAGTGTTTAATATAGTTGTTTCAAACCAAATTTCACAGGCGGGAAAGGTTCAACTTTAAGATAGATTCTTGACAAAAAAATAAGTGAGATTCTAATTTTCTGGAATTTTCAAATGAAGCAATACAATTGAAAACAAAGTATATAAAGATTCTATTCTAGATGATCCTGAATTACATTAAAAGGTGGAATAATGACACATGAAATTATAAGCATGGGAGTAAAGGAATTCCTAAAAACTGTAAAAATCAACAGAGTGTTGAATTGTATAGTAAAGTGCCATAAAGAACACAAAGCATGTTTTGATAAGTTGAGTGGTTATTAGACTAAAAAAGTGTCCCCTGTTAATGCATTGATGCACTATTTATAGAGATCATGGATAGTTTTCTTCAAATAATTGTTCATGAAAATTGACCACTAGAAAATGGACATGTGTTCTTTTTTAAAAAGAAAAAAAAAGATAAAAATTTAAAATAAAAGTGATGACATAACCACAAGGTAACTGTTCATCATGTGCTTGATACGTGCATTTACTTCAGTTATATTTGTCAACTACCTGATTTGTATTAATCTGGCCAATTTGTTTTGACTCTAGCATACAATGGACTAGTACTAAAACAAATGGCTAATAGAGGCCCCTAGTTTGGTTCACTTGTTGAAATTCTAAGTTGAAATTTCAACATATTAGAAATTTTATTTGGATCATAAACAACAAACTATGATCTCACAATCTTGATTCAAGTAATCAACCAACTTAGGATGTCCAACTATTGCTTGACCAAAACCATGGTTCTTAAGCTGTTTCATGACACATAGAATCATAAATTGACGGTTTTGGATGTTCTTCAATAAGCAATAATGATAACTATGTCTTCAGGTAATTAAAGTTATTTCTTTGTGCCTTTTCCCAAAAAAGAACTGTTCTTTTTTCTACCTTTTTAATAATACTTTGAATCCTTACATTTCACTTTGCTCTTTTTTTCTCAGACTATTCAAATTTTTTTAAGCTTTTCTATTTTGCTTGTGCTTGCTCCTCCTTTTTCAATCTTCAATCTTCAAACTCACATATCAAAAAACTTATGCCACTGCTTCCAACTCTTCCTCCCAAGCATATGGAGTCACTAAAGTTCCAAATGCCCACTTAGAAACACTTTTAGTCCTCCATTTTAAGTTATTCATCTCTTCCACTAAATTTGACATTGGCAAAAATGAAGCGAGAGTTTTTTATTTGGGTCATCTTTCTAACGAGAAACCAGATATGGATTTCTTGTTTATGCATAAACCTCCATTGGTATCCAAGTCTATTTCTATCACTCCATGGATATTTAAAACTGTTAGGATTTTTTTGGAACTTTCCAAGCCCTTTCATAACTTATTTAAGTTTGTTAAATCAAGTTCAGTTAGAAAAAGAACAGTTCTAGAAAGAAATAGACATTTTTGATATAATCCAACTGTCTCAATTTTATTTGAAATGTATTCCTCCATTAATTAAGGCTACTCTATGTTTTTGGCGTCATTCTACTAACAGCCTTCATGTCTGTTATAGCATGATTGGCCATTCATCTTTTAACATCACCACCATTATTGGCTTAAGGCCAAATGGTGAAATTGTCTTACCTTTACTCTTTGTTCTGACAAAAAACTTTCAACAACTCATTCCTATTTCAACTAAGAACTCTACTTATTCAACTTTTTTAACAACGTTCCAATGATAACCTAATTCTCCAGTTTTTAATAGCAAATATATTGCTTTTCTTCTCTACTGGCTTTATAAACATCTTTTTTATGTTTCATCATTGAAGATAACCTCATCTTTTTTGCCCTAGGCTATTTTACTTCATAAAGATTGACATTTGGCTTTGGGCTCTTTTGTGTTGGCTAACCTTTTCGAAAACATTAATTTGGCTATCGACTATCTCAAAGATCATGATTCTATTTCTAATTTAAGAGGACCCTTTGGATTTTTAACTGTGGCTGTATAAGAAATTTTCAACTTTTCAAAAAATTTCTACCCAGAATTTAAAAATTTATTATTTGGTCTTAAACTTTTACATGTTTCGTTAAATGAAAGACTTAAATTGAAATCCCTAGGAGAACTATTTGACCATTTCTTTTCTATTTTTTATTCTTTCAATGCTAACTATTCTTTACAACATCTTTCAATGTTTTCTCCAAGGTTATATATCCTAGTTTGATTTACTTGTGATCCATCCCCATTTGACCCTCAAAGCATCGAAATTTGGTCAAAATTCTTATCTCCTTAATATCTTCTTTTTGGTCTTCCTTAGAAGTCATCATTAGGGTTGAACTCTTTTTGCCAAACATGTCGGCTTGTCAATATGGCCTCATAAAAGGATGTTTAGCCATGCTTTTAGATAAATAGTTTGAAGGTCAGACTTTGAGACTTTTCGAATGTTCTCAAGTTGAGGACTCCAATTTTGTCATATGGGCATAGTTTGAACTACACAAATTTTCTCTATGTCTTGCGTACACAATGATGTTCTCAGAGTAGTGGTTATCTAAAACCCACTTGTATTTTAATACACCTATTTCTGACAAGCTTTCTCATTATGTGACTCTGCAAATTGTGGAGGCTTTAACAAAGATAACAGGTATGCATAATGCTAAAATATTGACATTTGAAAAGTATTATAAAGTCTAGTATGATTATAAGCATTTAAAATATATGGTTATTGAGGTTGATGAAACCCTTAAGAAGAAAAAAGATGCTTAATATGAATTTCACCATCAATCTTGGCAGAAAGTCTATAATAAAAACCTTTTGATAAAGATGGATATTCCTCCTTTTAAACCGAAACCAATTCTTTTACCTGATGTTCCTTTTAGTTTAGCTAAACTAGTCATCCCAAATTTTAACCTTGATGTCATTGTTGCCCATTATTTTCTACATCTTTTCAATGTCAGTCAATTATTGGTGACCTATATGGTGAATTTCTTAGGTAATTTGTTTGATTTTTATGCTTTATCTCAACTTGCATATGCTAACTTTTATCTTGGTTATTTTCATATGCTGTAGTGCCTGTTAAGATTCTTGGCATAGCCCAAGGAGATGATGTGATGGGAACTATGGCAAAAAAAGTACAATGGAACCACAATGAAGTGAACATATGTTTTCAGATGACAAACCACAAATGTCAAAAAACAAAAGAAAGTATCGGAGGAAGACCTAATCCAGATTGGCCAGCACCTAAGTGGTTGAAAAAGAAACGACAAACAAAGAAAAATGTGAACAACCTCTAAAAAAGAAGAGGATCATCAAGTTGAAATGAACTAGTAATACAGTTTCCAAACATATTGTGTTCAAAAATTTTTCTCAACCTATGCCATAACCGATCCTTTCAACTACCTAGGATACAACACAATCAAAGGTATTATTGACTAATCTCACTATTTTCATTTCTTACTATTTTAGATACTAACATTGGTCATGTATGATGAAAATGTGGCTAGCATTGTATCTCATTCAGAGCCAACTGTAGTAGAACCTGCTAGCACTCTAGTAATCTTATCCCAAAACCTTGCTCATGTCTAGGTCAAATCATTTATTTGAAATATCATATGCTCTACTCACTTATTTCTATGTTGACACTTATTCTTCTTGGCACTACTTTTCAAGGTAAATGGCCATCCGGTTCTAATATTGTGCCTTTCATACCAGTAGTTGAAAATATTAGTCGACAGATTTCAAGCCCCCATAATTTTGTCATAGGCCCTAAAGTAACAACTTTTGGTCATCATGCTATCCTAATAAAGTAGATATTTGAATCTTTGTCTCTTCCTAAAACTCCCCATGAAGAAACCAAACTTCTTGATGTCAACACTACTCAATGATTTGATAAGGTAGATGTGAGGGTCCCAAAAATACGAATCTTGCCTTATTTACGTTTGTAAAAATACTCTTTTTGCTTAAGAGATTGAATTCTTGCTGCATAAGGTTTTTCAATAAAGTTTCTATTGGAAGATAAAGAATATATTAAAGTTGTTGATATTGTTATCAATTCAATTTCCAATTATTTAAATTGAATAACAGCAAAATAGCAGAGTTATATTAGAATATCAAAAAAACATAAATGCACTTAAATCAAAATTGCAAAATATTAAAAATACAACAATGCAGTAGAAAATTAAAATATTAGAATGTAGTAATGAAAAGTGCAGAAAAATAAATCAAGAACACTAGGATTTTAAAGTGATTCAACTTCACATGAAACCATAAATGAACTCTATATCCACTGGATCAATCTCCAAACGGATGATCTCTTTTATTACTTCAACAATATTTTAACTGGGCTTCTAAATAGCCAGTTTACAACAAGATTTACATTGGGCTCTTGTAAGATCTATAAATACAACAACACTATACCTTCAACTTAATTGTAATAAACCTTACAACTAATAGAAGATGCAAGGAAAGATCAACCTCTCCTTTGTATCTCTAGTTCCTGATTAACCTTAGAAACTTAAAAACAATCAAGAATTAGGTAAAAGAAAACAATACTAGACTTGAGATGTGTTAGCGTAGGTTATCCTAGCTACACACTTTTCTTTGATTTTGATGCTGAAAAATAATTTTAGTTTACATTACAATCTAACTATTTGTTTGAGTGTTTATCTATTTTGCAGGATTCAAAGTTGATTAAAGCTTGCTCAAAAGATCAACCTTAGTATTAAGTTTTTATTTTATTTCTTAGGGTCTTTTGTATTAGAATTCTTATTCAAATTGCTCAATTATGTTTTCTAAAAATAACTTATGATGAGGTAAAATAATCATTTAAATGGGCTTTAAAATCAAAAGTTTTCATACAAAATTTTTACATTTTCTTTCACAAGTTAAACTTTTATAAAAAAATATTTTTCATTATGTGAATTCATTCACAAATCAATTCATCACTAAAAAACTTGTGAAATAAACTTGAATTGATTTACCAATTAATTCATAAAGAAAATTTTTCTTATTGAAGGTTTGGAACTTTTCTAAATTGATTCTATAATTGATTCCAAATCTATTTTCAAAACACTAAGAATCGATTCATCAATCGATTTAGTGATAAATTTTCACATGATCTGAATCGATTCATAAATCGATTAGCTAGTTAGAAGTTTGTTATAACTATCATGAATTGATTCATGAATTAATTCAAAGACTAAAAATTTGTTATTTTTATTTCAACTATAAATAGACCCAACCTTCATTTTATGAAAAAGAATTATCATATTCAGTGCAATAAAAAAAAAGAGAAAAACCTAGAGCTTTCAATTGCTATTCTCTATCTCACTTGGTTTGATCAATTCTATTAACTCTTAAGCAATTAAAAGAAGATTTTTGGATAGTAAATTGAGCTTTTCTTCTCAATTCTATAGTATTGTATTTCTAAACCTTGTGTTGGCTATTCCTTAAGATTTCTAGGGTTAGAAATCTAAATACAAGGGAAAAAGTCAATTTTCCCTTTTTTATCCTTCTAAAATTGTGAGGTTGATTGCAATTTATAGTATAAGCATTAAATTCTTGTTAGATCTTCTTAGCTATGAGGTTGATTACAGTTAAGTTAGATTTAAAATTTTTATATCTTAGGTATTATAAGAGCCTATCAATTTCTTATTGTAAAACTAGTTAATAGAAGCCTTGTTAAATTCCTATGCTTATTAATAAAAGTGATTATATAGTTGAGTATTGATCCAATGGAGTAGACTTAAATTATGATTTTAATTTAAGTTGAACCACTTTAAAATTTGTATCTAAATTCTTTAATTATTGCACTTATATTCTTGCATTGTTACAAATTCTGTAATTCTGAATTTTGGATAATTCTTGCATAAATTTTGTTTTGAATTTCTGTTGTATTGAATTCTGTTTCTTTGATTCTGCATCTAATGCTAAAATCTATTTTATGCTAAATCATTAAATTGAAGGATTGATTATTAACTACATAATCTGATAGAAGAAAGACTTCTGTTGTGCATACTAGTTAAAGTTAACAATTACATTCAAATCTGACTTAGTTATTAAATTGATTAAGATTAATAAAGAGTATAAATTTCCCCAACAGAAATAAAGGAAAGATCTTAAACATTATCTAGCTATCCTTTTAGGACCAATAAGATGAATATCTCAAATAACTAATTGTGTAACCTTCACAGAATATGATCCAAACTTTTAATCAATTTGATCTTGAAAGGCAGAGTTAGATTAGATGAAGCACAAGAACTTTCTCTGACTTTCACACTCAAAGTGATAGAAAACTAATATGTAAATATATGTTGAAATGAGAGTTAAAGGGTATTTATAGTTGCTTTAACCAACATTTGAAAATAATTAATTTTTTAGTCTTAAATCAATTTGTAAATTGATTTGTAGCAGTTATAACTAACTAATAATTGATTAATCAATTTGTAAATCGATTCAACTTGTGAAAATTATGAAAAACTTCATGATCGAATTGATGCATGAATCAATTAACCCTTAACATAAAAAGATTTGTGAATTGATTGCTTAATTGATTTAAAATGTTTTCAAATGTTTCGGTAAAAATATTTTCAAAAACTTTTCTTCATGAATTGATTCGAGTACATTCCACAAGATTCCTTATATGAATTAATTTGTAAATCAATTCACAAAGTGAAAAATAATTTTTTATAAAAATTTAACTTGTGAGAATGCATTGAAAATATAGTTAGAAAATATTTAATTTAAACTCATTTCATTTGGTTTATTTCTGCCTCAGATTACCTATTTTAGAAAATTATTTGGATTAAAAACTGATAAGATTACACTTACAAAAGATTCTATAAAAATCAATAAATCCTAAGACTAGGTTGGATCTTTTGATATCTTCAATGTCACTTGATCAACTTTAAGTTTACAAAATAAACAAATACCTAAAAGACATAGTTAGATCGTGATATTAAATAAAATTATTTTTTAACATCAAAACTAAAGAAGAAATGATAGCTAGGCTAATAATCTCCCCCTTCTTGATGGTGATAAATAATTTTAGATAATCATCAAAATATGCATACAATTAAAGTTTTAAATGAGGGTTTACTCTCCCTTATCTAAATCTTATCTACTTTCCTTATATATATATATATATATATCTCATTTCTCCAATTATCTAAAATGTTATCCTTCTTATCCTTCTTTTTTAGAGATTTTATATAAAATCTTATTTCTCATTGTCTAAAATCCCATCCCTCTCTCCCTTATGGCACATTAAAAAGTAATAGTGTCTCATCATACAATAGGGATAAAGGGATTAAAAGATAATTTGTAACTCAATCATGATATTAATCTCATTAATCTCCTCTTGAAATAATGATTCTACTTAATTTTAGACTTAATGCATGAATCATTTTATTTTTTCATGTTTCAAGTCTTGAATCGATTTTGGAATCAATTCAGGGAGTTTGAATAACAATTTCAAAAATTTTGGATCAATGATTGAAAGTTTGAAAAACTTAATGAATTAGTTCATGAATCGATTTGAACATAGTTGAATTGATTGTTGAATCAATTTATTCAGTGTGATAAAATTTTACAATGGTTTGATTCCTTCTTGAAGGATTGAAAATTGGTCTGAATCAGTTCATGAATCGATTCAAGGTGCAAAATTTGGAGTTATGAATTGATTCGTGAATTGATTTAAAAACTCTCAGAAAACTTGGAACAATTTGAATCAATTTAAGATTCAATTTAGAGAGTCCTGAAATCAGTTTTTATGCAGTTTTGTTCTAAAACTCTTGACATATGGTATATTCATCAACATCAAACATCTTAACATAATTTTTACCTCAAATTTCATAATGTGTACTTGCAAAACAAACTTAGAAAACTTCGATGCCTAAGTTAGAATTTGTAAGATACAAATCAAATAAGCATAATCAAATAGAAAACTTAACAATGAAAATATAGCAGGTTGGTCATTTTAAATCATTTTCCAAGGGGTCTAACATCCTTAATTCTATTCAAATGAACACAAACTATTTTTCATCCAAAGGTTTTATGAAAATATTAGCTAGTTGAAATTGAGTTTGTACAAACTCAATAGAGATATCACCTCTTTGAACATGATTCCTAATAAAATGATGTCTTATTTGAATGTGTGTTGTTTTAAAATGCATGATAGGATTTTTAGTTAGATTGATAGCATTGGTATTGTCACATAAGATAGGAATTTTGTTAAATTTGAAGCCATAGTCTAATAGTTGTTCTTCATCCAAAGGATTTGAGCATAATAACTCCCAACTACTATGTATTCTACTTCGACCATTGATAGTGCAACATTATTTTACTTTTTGTAATACCAAGAGACTAGAGAGTGACTAATGAATTGACATGCTCCACTAGTGTTCTTTCTATTAGTCCTGTTGCCTGCATAATCTGCATCTGAATAACCTATAAGACTATAAGAATTAGATTTAGGATACCATAAGCCTAGATGTTTTGTCCCTAAGAGATATCAAAAAATCCTTTTCACAATTGAAAAATGTGATTCTTTTGATTGTATTTGATATCTAGCATAGAGACAAACACTAAGCATGATATCAGGTCTACTTCTAATCAAATAGAGTAGGCTTCTTATCATACCTCTAAATAAAGTAGGGTCAATAGATTTACCTTTTACATCTGAGTCTAGCTTGAGAGATGGACTTATCGGAGTTCCAATAGACTTTCAATCATCAGACTTGAATCTTTTCAACAACTTCACTATATACTTTGTTTGTCTGAGGAATGTTCCATTTGTGTATTGCTTAATCCTACTACCTACCAGCTTAACCTATTTGTCATTGTTGTTTATGACTAGGCATTTATTTGAATTAAAAATTACTTGGTCTCCCTTACCATAAAACTAACTGATACTGATTAGGTTATGCTTAAGGTCATCTACAAACAAAACATCATCAATAAAACAATTTGGAAGTTTGCTAACCTTATGAATTCCTTTCACTTTACCTTTTCCATCATCATCAAAAGTAACTTTACCTCTTGTTATGTGTCTAAGAGAGATAAACTTGTCCTCAATTCCTATCATATGGCATGAATAGTCACTATCTAGGAATCATAGATTGCTTTTGTGTCTCCCATATACCTACAAATCAAAATTACATTTGCATTTATGGTACCTAAAAAGTCTTAGGTCCAAAAATGTTAGCAGTCATCATAAAGTTTCTGATAGAGGTAAGTGTTTTTGGTATCCAAACTAGTTTTTCATTTGGTTTCAGCCCATATATACCATTTCTATACGGACAATGCTTAATATGATGTCCCTTTTGATTACAATAAAAGCATATAATATGATTGAATTTTCTATTAGGCTTGACAGTTTTAGAATTTTTCCTTAATCTTTTCTTGATTTGCTGTCTAAATCCTAAACTAAATTTGTTTTGAAAACTAGTTTAATTTTTTAGCATATCATTTAGTTTTATTTTGCTGTTTGTGAAACCAAGTAAAGCCTTGGTCAATGTGTCTATCTTGGATTCGTAAATTTTACATTGATCACTAGTTTTATTTTAAGTCAAAACTTTTTTAGCTAAATCATATAGCTCATTTTTCTCTTTTTCAATCTGCTAAATTTTTTTTCAAGTAAGGCTTCTTTTTCTACTCTAGCATGTTTTGAATCTTTATTAGCCTTTTTCAAAACATCATATAACTCTTCATACAAATCATTAGTTTGATCATCATCAGCAAAGTTAGATTCATAGTTACTAGAATAGTCATTAATGGAATTAAGCTCATCTCTAGAGTAAAAGAAGGATTGATTTCTAAATACCACATTTTCATCATCAATTCATGCCATGAGGTAGAGAAGTGCATCTTCTTCAATTTCTTCTTTTTCATCTTTAGATTCAACTTGTTCATCATCCTAAATTGCTAGATTACCTTTCTTGAATGTCAATTTTCTTTTCTTTCTCTCATGCTCAAGCTATTTCTTCAAGAATATTAGACAATCTGGTTAAAGGTGTCCCATTTTTTGTATTCAAAGCAAGTAGAAGTGTATAAGGAACTCTCTTGCTCATTTTTGCTTTAATTCCTTTTTTGTGGAACAAGTTGCCTTTTCTCCTTATTCCTCTTTTCTCTTAATAGTTTCTATAATTTTTTGCTTAGGAGTGCCATTTGGTCTTTCTCTTCAACTTCTTCATCAGTGTCAGACTCCTTATCATCGATTTCAAAGGATTTTGCAGCCTTGAGTGCCAGATTTTTCCTCCTTTTATCATCACCCTTTTTCCTATATCTCTTCAGTTCTAATTCATGAACTTGTAAGTTTCCATAAAACTCTTAAATTATTGGCATCCTCATTTTTAGTAATTCCTTTATGGCTATCATTTTTGGCTACCATTTTTCATTGAGAGATCTAAGGATTTTATGAACTAAGTCTACATTATCAAAGCTTCTTCCAAGCAACATCAAATAGTTAGTTATGGTAGTGAATCTTTGAATGAGATCTCTAATTGATTCACCCTCTTTTATCTTAAATATGTCATATTTAGACACTAACACATGTACTTTAGATGCTTTAACTTGAGTTATGCCTATATATGCTACTTCTAAGGTGTCCCAAATCTATTTAGTAGTAGTGCAATTTGAAATCCTTACGTATTCATTTAGGGAAAGTGAGTTAGAAATAATCCACTTAACTTTAGAGGCAAAAAGGTGCTTTTTTCTTTCCTCTTCTGTCCATAAAGACTTAGCCTTAGGTTTTACTAAACCATTTATCAATGTTTGTAGTGGATTATAACCATCCTCTATAAGTTCTCACATATCAATGTCAGTTGCTTCAATAACGCCTCTAATCTTTTGTTTTCAATAAGTATAATGATGTCCATTAAAACCAGGTGGCTTATTCATAGGAGGACATTCAAGCAACAACATAAAGCTAGAATCCATTTTTTTTAAGAAAAATAAAGAGTATCAAAAGCCAAAGCTCTGATACCAACTGAGGGTCCCAAAAATATGAATCTTGCCCTATTTATGTTTCTTTTTGCCTGAAAGATTGGATTATTGTTGCACGAGGTTCTTTGATAATGTTTCTATTGGAAGATAAAGAATATATTGAAGTTGCTGATATTATTATGAATTCAATTTCCAATTATTCAAATTGAATAGCAGCAAAATAGAAAAATTATATCAAAATATCAAAAATGTAAAAATGCACTTAGATCAGAATTGCAAAATATTAGAAATACAGTAATGTAGCAAAAAATTAAAATATCATAATACAGTAATGAAGGGGGTAGAAAAATAAACCAAGAACATTAGGCTTTTAAAGTGGTTTAACTTCACTTAAAATCGTAGAAAAAGTCTACATACACTAGATTAATCCTTAATCAGATGATCTCTTTTATTACTTCAATAGGATTTTAATTGGGCTCCTAAATAACTAATTTACAACAAGATTTCTATTAAGCTCTTGTAAGACCTATAGATACAACAACACTACACCATTAGCTTGATTGAAATTAACCTTACAACTAATAGAAGATGCAAAAGAAGATCAACCTCTTCCTTACATCTCTAGTTTCTGATCAACCTTAGAAACCTAAAAATAATAAAAAATAAGGTAAAAGAAAACAATACTAAACTAAAGATGAATATCTCAAGTATCTAACTGTGTAACCTTCACAGAATTTGATCCAAGCTTTTAATCAATTTGATCTTGAGAGGCATAGTTAGATCAGATGAAGCAAAAAAACTCTCTTTGATTTTTATGCTTAAAGTGATAAAAAAACTAATATGTAAATCTATGCATGTTGACACCAAAATCTAGTCAACTAGTTAAGTTCAGTATTACCCCTAACTGCAAGCTAAATATAACAGAAAACGATAAAAGAAAATAGTAAAAGAGAAGAAGTAATAGCAACACTAAAAGTTTATCGTGGTTCAGCTAAAGCCAATTTGGCCCCTACGTCCACATTGATCCTTTATTATGCATTGAAGATATTGTGTTTACAAAATGTGAATACAGCTACAGAGTTTTCTCTAGGTGACAGTGCTCTCTCAATACTGGTAGAGTTTCTGCATATATATATATATATATATTTTTCTTCGTATATGGGGACCTCCCCTATCTATTTATAGAAAGAGAGGATTACAAGTGTAATTTCATAAGCAACAAAATGATTATTTCCACCGTTCTTGGCATTTAATGCTTGACATCAGATAATGAATGCTAGGCAAATTATTGTCAGATTTTTGAGGAGTCGATGTGAAAGTTTAGAGGTTGAGATGTCAGTAAGAAACGTGTGCCTTGGATTGCTGACTGGGCTCTGTACAAGTATCCATTGCTAGTAGGTGAGCTGGAAGTTGAGTAAGCTGATGGTTCTGGCTAGCCTCGTCGTCCATGCTTGGTTGTTCTTTTGAGGGTAGTGGACTTCTTGTTGAGGGGTTAAAAGCCTTCTCAGTGAGCTACGCTCTTTTGCTTGTGACTTTGCGAGGTGTCTCCAGCTTGTGCTCGACGATCCGAAGTCCTCACTCAGTGATCCCAAACTCCAATTTGGGCTTCCATCTAACTAACTGGGCCTTTTATTAGACCTTGACCAGCCCAAAATATGCTTTTGAAAAATATCCATAACATAAGCCCCCCAACTCTCAGCTCATTTTGCAAGCTGGGAGTTGCAGCTATTAGTCAAAGTCTTTGTCTACAATTTACAAGATGGCTAAGTCTTTATGCTCAGTCTGATGTGTTGCCACTTCTGTCTTTTAGGCTTTCATTTCCCATATCTTAGGCTATATTGTTCTCTATGCATTATCTTAGCCATTAGCGCAGTGATCTCATTATTTCTGGGCCGTTTGATCTAGAGCAGTTAAATGTCTCTCACGTTGTTGGATGAACCCAAGTGGATTTATAAAGCCTGCAAAGTTCTTCTTGTTTCTTTGTGAACTTGTCTAATGGATGCCTTAGTTAAGATTTTCATTTCCTTAATGGTTCAGCTTCCGGAGAAGCGCTTTAATACATGGATAATCTATTGTAGAGGTTTCAGAGACATGGACAATCTATTGCACGTGGCTTCCTTGCATAGTTTCTCTCCTCAGCTTCTGGGAAGTCTTGTACAGATCTTGAATTATTTCTTCATGGTTCATCTGTGTTTTTGGCCCCCCTTTTTAAATTGCTCTGGGCTTAGGGAGTATGGAAATGATCCGTCGGCTAAGGAAAGCTATGAGTAGGAGCAGTCGAGTCTGTTCACATTTCATCTAATTGGAGTTTGCCTCCTAGAAACTGGCTCTCCTTCCCTTTGCGAGATCATTAGCTTTAGGCTTTTACTTTACCTTTGTGTATCAATTCTTCTGATGTAAATCTGCCTCATTGAAGGAGGTCTTCTAGAGAAACTTTGAGCGTCATGTTTCTACTCTTTGTCTTTTCAGGTCCGTTGTAGGGACAATTTAATTGGTTGCCATTAGCAACCTAATTTACCCCTGTAAAATCATAATTCCACAATCATCGTATGGAGCATTTAATGGGATAACCAGTCCTCATTATAAGAAATTTAAGCCAATTGGCTTTAATCAATAAATTTTCATTTAAAGGATATGTGTCGTATTGCCAATCGATTATGCTGACTTGTGTAAGAATTCTATACGTGGCTAGCACATTACTTAGACGTGACTCATGTAAAAATTCTACATATGATTAATGCATTACTTGGAAGCAAGGTCTTTATTTCACCTTTGACTTGCGTAAGAATTCTGTGCGTAGCTAGCATATTACTTGGACGCAAGGTCTGCTTACGCAAGAATTCTATGTGGGACTAGCACATTACTTAGACGCGGCTCACACAAGAATTCTACGTATAGTTAATGCATTACTTGAATGCAAGATCTTTATTTCACCCTCGGCTCGCGCAAGAATTCTATGCGTGGCTAGCACATTACTTTGATGTGAGGTCTGTCCGTGCAAAAATTTTGTGTGGGGCTAGCATATTACTTGGACGTGGCTCACACAAGAATTCTACATATGGTTAATGCATTACTTGGACGTAAGATCTTTATTTCGCCCTCGTGCAAGAATTTTGTGCATGGCTAGCACATTACTTGGACGTGAGGTCAGTCTATGCAAGAATTCTGTGCGGGGCTAGTACATTACTTGGACGTGGCTTGTGCAAGAATTCTACATATGGTTAACCTATTACTTGGATATGAGATCTTTATTTCACCCTCGACTATCTCAAGAATTCTGTGCATGACTAGCACATTACTTGGATGCGAGGCCAGTCTGTGCAAGAATTTTGTGTAGGGCTAACACATTACTTGAACGTGACTCATGCAAGAATTCTACGTATGGTTAATGCATTACTTGGATATGAGATTGAGTTTGTCATTATGCCCTGGTGCTTCACGACCTGTGGTCCCATGGTGCCATTTGGTACCCCTATTTTGTTTCACACATGCAACTTTTCGCTCCCCAACGGCGACTGGTAATTATTATTTCCAACTTTTGGAGTACATGCTCTGAATCATCATTTATTGGCCACTATTTTCTCTGGACCATTGAATCATGGATAACTGACAACCTTTTTGATCCAACAGTTGGGTTGTGTTTTCTTATTAAGCCAATAGTGCCTTCCTTCTCCCTCTCATTTGAAAGCTCTTCAGACTTCTGGCGTTCTCTGCTCATTTACTTCTCTGACCGTTGTGATAACTTTTCCACCATTGATCCTTGTTATCTTCTGTCTGTTCTTCCGGCCTTCACCTAAACTTTTCGAACTCTCAATCTCTATGAATCATGGTATGCTCCCTCTAACTCTGCATTTTCTACATTTTTCTTCCTTCGTAGGAAATAGGGGACTTAACCTTGATTGATTAAGAGATGATGATGCTGATGGGTAGATATGATTCGGATGCTTAGCCTTTGATTAGAATGGAATAGTCAAGTTGCTAGTAGGCCTTAGGATCCCAGATATAGATTTTTGTCTTTTGAGACTTTGTTGCTTGGTTGGAATGTCTCCTCCGTCTATTGGAGTTTAGGTTGTCAGTGCGGTGGCATAAGGTGTGCATGGCCTGTGAAATAGGAGGTCGTTAGTCCTGGTCTTTGGTATGGTTCGCTCTCAGTGACCTTATTAGTCTTTTCTTTTCTTTGTGTAGATGGGAGCAGGTCATGCACGTCCCGCCACTTGATTAGGAACGAGGATGACGAACTAGACTCATCTTAGGATGTGAGGAATGTTCAACGTGCTAGAGGTGCGACATCAAGTAGAAAGGAGGTTGCTTCAAACCCAGGTGTTCGATCAAGACGCACCGAAGGCCAAGAGACGGCTATGGGTCAATGCCCCAATCATCACGCATTCAAGCATCATACTTCAATCGTACAAGTGCGTGATGTCCAAATTGTCATTGAGTCAAGTCAGATCTTGAAGGTGTGCAGCGTTATGGTCCCCACTTTGGAAGACTATGCCCTTCATCCTCTTCGAGGCTTCATAGCCATTGGTATCCCGTACCTCACCGTAGGATTAAGATTTCCTATTCAACCTTTTATTATTGATTTTTTAAATAAAATAAAGCTTAGCCCATTTCAGCTAATGCCTAATTCATACACTTTGTTGATTTCGCTAACCCTCATTCACAAGGGCAATGGCCTTCCTCCACTGTCACCTAAAACCCTCTGCTACTTGTACAATCTGAGGTGTGCAAACTCTGAGGACGGGCTTTATTACCTTTCGGCCAGGCAGACACCTCACAAGAAGATCCTTTCGTAGGGGGATATGAAGGGGAAATCCAATACGGGACGTTACAAGTTTTGCTAGTTTTATATCTCGTGCCCCTTATTGAGATACCTCAAAAATTTTGATTTTGTTCTTGTTCCGAGTAGGTGGGCTGGGCATGGGAAAATTTGTTTACTTTGGTATTTGTTCTGGATTTTAACCTCCTGTTTAATTTTGCAGATAGAACCGATAAGTGACCAACACTTGGGGCCAAAGAGTTGGGGATTCTAGATTAGTTCACGATAATCGAGGACCTTTAGAATGACTTCAAGTTTGACGAGGACATTCTCTACTTCTATAGGCTTGCCCTGCGAAGAAATAACGTAATAACCCGGGAGGTTGGAAAAATTTTGATGACTACAATAAAATAATGGATTTGATTCTCAGAACGCCTCCCTTAGATAGTGAAGACGAGGCTTATTTGGCCCGCAAGGCCGTCTCAACTCAAGTTGATATGGATCAGCCCCCAGTTCCTAACACGAGCCTAGCCCTTAAAGTTGAAGCGACTACTGGGGCTGAAGTGACTCCAGTTATCACGGAACAACCATCTACTACTATCGAGGTCTCTCTATCGAGACCAGCCTCCACACCATGATCCAAAGAGGTGGAGGCAGCCAACATTGCCAGTCCTTCCGGTCCTCCCCCAAAGAAGCAGAGGATTATCAAAGGGAAGAAGAAAGCGACTCCATGTAACCCATCAGGAGTTGTGCTTACGAAGCCATTGGCTGAGCTCGGGTCCAAAACGGGAGGGTATACTTGGACTATTCTTGAGAACTTTAGCATGATTCTAGGTTATGATGGCAAGCTCAGCACACTGGAGAGCGAGGAATTCACCATTGGGAGGATGGCAGGGTTCGCAGCTCGACACGATCTGGTGGTAAGTATCACTTCTCACCTTAGTTGATTTGTCTATTTTCAAGTCTAACTTTGCTGCTTGTTCTTGTAGAATCTACTGATGTTGATGAAGATTGTCGAAGCACTTGAGGACCAGGATGACGAGAAATCTACTCTTGTGGATGAGCTGGGGGCTCGACAAGCGAGGTACTGGAGCTCGAAGAGAAAGTCAAGGAGTTGGATACCACTCTATCCCGTGAGGTGAAGCGTCATAAGGATACAGAGGTGAACCTCAGCCTAGCCACCAATGACTTCAACAAGGAAAAAATAGAGCTGGATGAGGTCTAGTCACAGTTGCGATTGGGGAACAGGGTAGCCGATACTACCAATGAGAGGGCAAGAACTACAGAGCAACAAGCCAAGGCCTCTGCTAAAGAGGTAATAATGCTTAAGAGAGAACTACAGCTTGTGAAGGAGAAAGCAGCAAAGATTGAAGCAGAAATGTCCTTGTGGGTGGTAGAAATAGCTTGGGAGACGAGGATGACAACCCTTGCCTCTTTCTTCTTCACTATGTGGGAAAAATTCCCTAAGTTAGACTACTCCTTCTTTGGCCCCAAGCCATCGAAGCGGTAGAACGTTGGAAAGCCAGGGCTGCAAGGAAGGAACAAGCTGCTGGGGTCAGCGTCCCCTCTGCTGAGGTCACTACCCAGGGAGAAGGTAGCTCTCAAGTTATCGATGCTACTCTTGTGGTTGGAGCTTCTAATGTTTTTGCTCTTTTAGTCTAATGAAGGCTCAGTTCCTAAAGCTCTATCCGCTTAGAATAAGAACTATGTAACTTTTGCCTTTTGATGCTCTTGACACCTGTAATGAACTTTATGAACAACTCGTATAACTTTATTACGATGAAGCTGAACTCATTTCTCCTTATTGTTTTCGTGCTTGAATGCATGAATTTTTGTTTACTCATGCTTGGATAAGAATTTTGACATGCTATGTTAACTATCGTTGCGCTGCATAGTACATGACTTTGCACAGAAATCTCACTTCTTATCTTATTTCACAAAGGATTCAAAGAATTACATTCGTATTTACAATGAATCAACTATAGGGTACCGAGACACTTATTGATAATAACGGCGGAGGTGCTCGGCATTCCAAGCATGGGAAAATTCTACTCCATTCATATCTCACGATCCTTTTGACAATGCATGGACCTTCCCAGTTCAGTCCTAAGGTCCTCTTGTTAGGTTTGTGAGCTCCGGGGAGAATGAGATGTAGGACCAGATCATCGAGTTTGAATTTTCAAGCTCACACTCTACAATTGTAATACCTTGCTACCCATCATTGATAGGCTGTAATCCTGAGGCTAGCTCTTTCTCTTGCTTCCTCCAGAAGGTCTGGATTCGTAGTGAGTAGTTGGTCTTTGTCTTCCGGGTTGAAAGTGACTCTTTGCTGTGTAGTGACCTCAAGTTTTGCTGGGATCATTGCTTCACACCCGTATACCATCGAGAAGGGGGTTTCTCCTATGGAGCTACAAGGCGTGGTCCTATAGGCTCATAGTACCGATTGTAATTCATCCACCCAGGCTCCTTTTTTAGCCTCTAGTTTAGTCTTCAAGATCTTCTTGATGATCTTGTTAACGGCTTCTACTTGCCCATTGGCTTATGGATGGTCTACGATTGTGAAACTTTTCACGATCTTAAGGTCGTTGCAAAACTTGATGAACTGCTTGCTAGTAAATTGGGTCTCGTTATTGATGACGATCTATTGTAGGATCCCGAACCCGTAAATGATGTTATTCCATACGAACTTTTCAACTTTGGAGGATAAGATCTCTGCAAGTTCCTTTACCTCTGCCCACTTGGTAAAGTAGTCTATAGCCACTATCGCATACTTGTAATTTCCCCGAGCCTTAGGAAGTGTTCTAATCAGGTCTACCTCCTAAATTGAAAACAACCATGGGCTTGTCATCTGCTTCAAGTAGGCTAGTGGAGCTCGTGGCACCTTTGCGAACCTCTGGCACTTATCACACCTTTTAACGAGGTCTATAGCATCTTACTTCATGGTCAGCCAGTAGAATCCCTATCAGAGGGCCTTTTGTGCTAAGGATAGCCCCCCAGCATGGTTCCCGCAATGCCCTGCATGAATCTCTTCCAAGATGGTGCTGTAGTCTTTGCCACCTATGCATCTTAAAAGTGGGTTTGTAAACCCTCTTTTATAAAGTATGTCACCATGGATGCAGTATCTGGCTACTCAAGCTCGCAAACGTTGTGCCTCAAGTCTATCTTCTGGTAACCTTTCATCTTACAAGTAGTTCAAGATTAGATTCATCCAAGAGTTGGGCACTTGATGATTGCCATGACAACATTTTGATATTTGATACTCAGGGATGGCAGGAGCTCTACCGGGACTGCACCTATAAGATTTGGGTTGTCAGTGGTAGACAAACGAGCCAAAGTGTCAACATGTGTGTTCTGGGCTTGCAAGATCTAAGTGATCTCGAATTGTTGGAGGAAGTCTAATAACTCTTGTACTTTCTAGAGGTATCTGATCATTTTCTACCCTCAAGCTTGGTATTTACCGTTTATTTGACAAATAATTAATTGTGAGTCACTGAAAATCTTTATTCTCTCGGCATGCACCTTGTTGGCTAGTCGTAAGCCCGTCAATAAGGCCTCATATTCAGCTTCATTATTTGAGGCCTGAAAACCAAACCTTAAGGCATTGAAGATATTATGTCCTTCTGGGCTGATAAGAAGCATTCCTGCTCTGGCTTTTTGGTCACTGGATGACCTGTCAATGAGCAATTCCCACCATGGGACCTTTACCTCATTTTGTAAGGGGCTTATGAATTCGGCAATGAAATCAGCCAGTGCCTGCCCTTTGGTAGTTGTTCTAGGCTTATACTCAATATCGAACTATGTGAGCTCTATTGCCCATTCAAGCAATCATCTTGAGGCGTCTGTCTTTTGCAGAACTTGTCTCAGTAGGTATTGGGTGAGGACCCGAATGTTGTGGGCTTGGAAATAGAGTTGTAGCTTCCTTGAGGCGATAACCAAGTAGTAAACGAGCTTCTCTATAGGTGAATATCTTGTTTCTGCATCCAGTAGCCTTTTGCTTACATAATAGATGGGGAGTTGAATTCCTTCCTCTTCTCACGTTAATGTCGCGCTCAAGGCATGCTGGGATACACCTAAGTATATGTTTAATCCTTTACCCTTTTTCAGTTTAGAAAGGAAAGGTGCCTGCCTGAGATATGTTTTAAGTTCCTGGAACGTGACCTCATATTCTGGGGTCCATCAGAACCTCTTTGCCCTCTTGAGGACGTCAAAGAAGGGGACACACTTGTCCGTTACTTTCAAAATGAATTTGCCAAGAGTAATGATCTGGCCGTTCAAGCTTTGGACATCTTTTGAGCTGGTGGGAGAACGCATATCGAGTAATGCCTTAATTTTCTTCAAGTTTGCTTTAATTCCTCTATTATTTACTATAAAGCCAAGGAACTTGCCTGAGGCTACTCCAAACGTGCACTTGTGTGGGTTCAGCGTCATCTGATACCTTCTTAGTGTTTGGAACATCTCGTCAAGGTCACAGATGTGATCAATGAGCTGCTTGGATTTCACCAGCATGTCTTTCACATATACATCCATGGTCCTGCCAATCTATTCTCGGAATATCATATTCACCAATCATTGATAAGTTACCCTTGCATTTTTAAGTCTGAAGGGCATCACTTTGTAATAGAATAGTCCGTGATCAGTGATGAATGAGGTATGCTCTTTGTCCCATGCGGCCATCGGAATCTAATTATACCCTGAGTAGGCATCCATGAAGTTGAGGAGTTCATGCCAAGTTGTTGCATCCACGAGCTGGTCTATTATCGGCAAAGGGAAACTATCTTTGGGGCATACCTTATTAAGGTCTGTGAAGTCAATACACGTTCTCCATTTCCCATTCTTCTTCTTAACAAGGATGGGGTTGGCCACCCAAGTGGAGTATCATGCTTCTAGAATGAAATTGTTTGCTAAGAGCTTGTCCACCTCTTCCTTAAGCACTGTATAGCATTCGGCGATCATTGGTCTTTTCTTTTGATAAACTGGCTTGGCCTGGGGGTCGATGTTTAGTCTGTGTGACATTATACTTAGATCGATACCCACCATATCTTCATGGTTCTAGGTAAAAACATCCACATTTGCCTTGAAAAAATTCATCAATTGTGCTTTCATATAAGGTGGCAGGCATTTCCCTAACTTGAGGCACCTCTGCTCGTCTGCCTCGCTTATTTGCACATCCTCTAGTTCCTTAACTGGTTCGATGGCTTGCTCAATATCCACCTCTTGAGGGTTGAGGTCGTAGCTAACCCCTTTTCCACTCATCACTTAGGGCTCTCCCCCAGACACAACATTTACTTTCTTCCCTTGAACCCCGAGTTTGACTGCCTCTTCATAGCAGCACTGGGCTACTTAATGCTCCCCGCATACACATCTAACTCTGCTTGGGGTTAGGAACTTGACGGTAAGCATCTTGGTTGATGTCACCATGTCAAAGTCATTCATGGCAGGTTGTCCTTGTTAGTCTAAAATAGGTGCCCTAAAGTCAATTTGATTAGGTTCTGTTGCATCTATGATTATACTTTGTGTATTGATTTGGATATTATAAAGGTTGTATATTCATCTTATATTACATATCATGTTCATCGAACATTGCATGATTAAGATGAAGTCTATGGTGAGAAGTCCATCTAATCAATCCTGTAAAAGGGTTATGGGATTGTGAAAGTGATTATCAATGGTTAACTTCTACACCAAAATGATACTAGTTGAGATCTAATAACTGGGCATTATTAAGATCTGTTAAGACTAGATAATATGATATTTCTCATTTGATGAGTAGCTAATCCCACAAGGTGAGATATAAGTGAGTTACATCTGAATACACACGTGGACATGACTCAGTTAGTTTGAAGAAATATAACTGACAATCATGATCTTGTCTGACCCATTTGGAGATACTATATGGAGGTACGTCATTAGTTAATCTCCAGTGATGATCGCATGACTGATTCTTTGACTTGAGATTTGTGGGATGTCTTTTACATGGAAGGTTATGCTTTAACTAAGTCAAACATGACTCTAGCCATGAGGAAACTATAAAGGCTTGTGTTGAACATTTCTGAAAATGTAGTTAGGCATTACCTAATTAAGATAGGATTCATTACCACTCTTTGGAGTTGATATCCGACGGTCACTCAACGAATTGGTTTGACTCAGAAATCCTTGCATAAGATAGAATCGAGACTCAAATGGGGGCATGAGTGCTCGAATTTGTTTGAGTCAAACAATTTACGATGTTGAGAAACTATGATTAGTTTTAAAGGTTGACTATTATCCATACCTTTGACAAATCTGGATATAGGTAATGAATGGATTGTATCATGTATTGAGATCATTCACAGACAAGCTTGTCACCTTATTGACTCCTACTAAAATATGGGTAGCTATAATGGCTTGCTAGAGTCCGCTTATAGCTTAAAGTCCAAGTGATTAATTTGGAGAAATTAATATGCCTTCAAATG
>JANHAO010001463.1:0-32753 GCA_026873985.1 Saraca asoca
GCAATATGAAGTTTTACAAGAGAATCTCAATGCTACTTCAACAAAATAGCCTATATGTTCTTTATAAAAAAATTATATTGCCTGTGACTATGCAGAAATTAGGCTGCATGTCATTATGCAGAAGTGCCCAATAGCATATCCTCAAGTGGGTCAACGGATTGTGTAGATTTTGACTTCAGTTTCTCAACAAGAGGGAGGAGGCTGCGGTGGTCTATTAGGAAAAACATGAAGGAGTAAACTTGTCTGACCAAAAAACACAAATATGCAAATAAGATCATGAAGGAGAAGAGTGTTTCAACTTTCAAACAAATTTGACATTTAATAATACATAGCATATAAGGTAGAATACACTTGGTATGGATCTTCACACACCATATATGAAAATAACTACAAACCAAACCAAGCCCTATCAGATTATTGAAAATAACTACAAACCCGTATATGAAAATAACTACAAATTATCATTAGAAACTTATAGATTATCTAAAGGTTCATCTTCGAGTTAGTCACTCAGCGTAATAAGGTTCTGATCACGGATCACTAGAGTTTTTGGGGCAATAGGGATGAAGCCAAGCAGGGCAACAAAAAATACAAAAATTTTTGTAATATGTCTTAGACTATCAGACATTCAGACTAGACTAAGCGAAAGCGATCCATTTCAACAAAAAAAAAAGAAAAAAAATAACCTTACCAGCTATGCCTTGCGTGACGAGCCGACGAAGTTGAAGAGAGAAGAGAGAAGACGAAGTTTGTCAAAGACGAAGACATCGAACGGTCAAAGAGAGTGAAGTCTGTCTGCTGGGCTGTGGCTGAGGGGTTTGTGTGTGTGCTGAGTGTGCTCTGCTGACTACTGTGCTGTGATCTAGGGTTACAAGGGGTAGGGTAGGTTATAAATGAAAAAATGAAGTTAACATTTGTGGGCCGTCGGGTCAGACACAGATACTGTATCTAATCTGTATACAACTTAAAAAAAAGAGAGAGAGAGAGAGGCCCGCGGACTGGTTTGCATTTGTTGCAGCCTGCACCGCAGCCCGTCGGATCTGGCCTGTTTAGGCCCGCTTTTAAACAGGCTGCTCCTGGCCTGATCCAGCCTGTAAAAAAATACGGGCTAGCCCGCAAAGCTCGCAGACTTTAAGCCTGTTTAGCACCCCTATTCACTACTATCGTATTCATCAAAATTTGCTGGATCAACCTTTTTAGTTCGATGAGCTTTGATGTCTCTAATGAGCTTGATATTCAAAGCTAGAGTGACCTTATGCGAATGCAAAAGATCCTCATCAAATCTGAGATCATTCTTCAAATCATCTATATCAATGAACTGGCCCAACACCTCAATCTCCTTAACCCCTAACATTGGTTTGTCCTTACTAGCTCTATCTACAAAATGAAATAGAAAGTCAAAACCAGAGAATAAAACAAAAATTTATGCAAGCTCACTTACCAAGAGTAAGGACAAAACCAAAACTAGAAAGATGATGCAATGATAGGCATGAAATATAAAATTAGTGGGTTTTATAATTCCCCACATTAGACTTGCCCTTAGCATCACCTTGTGGCAAGATCGTCTTGAACTTAGTCTACCAAGCTGTCAAGTAATAGATCCCATCATTCTAACCCACAATTTTTATGCTAAACAAATAGCAAAGAACTTGACCAAAGGAGGAAGGAGATTATTCCAAATGTATAAGAGGGCAAAAGAAGTGAGCTAAGAGTATGAGTTAAGGGTGAGCTAAAAGGGGGAGAGTTTCAATTTATCTAATAAATCTACATGGTAAGGATGGACTGGAAACATAAGCCCATCAGTGAGATAGTGGGTACTAATAGCAACAAATCATGTAGGAGGATAAGTTCCATGATTGTTAGGGGAAGGTGCCATAATGCAACAGCCCTTAGAAAGATGGTATGCTTCAACTATACCCCCATCAAAGTGTGGTGCTTGAACACTAAGCGGTCTGGGGACCTCTCACTCTCAGTGATCTGCTGGCCTTTAGTGGGATCGGATTGACCTTCGAACCTCTCAGTGACCTCGCCACTCCCAAAGGTCGCATCATATATAAAATTCATTAACTCCCCACTTTAGGCTAGAGAGTCAGAATCGTCAACATTCCCAATTAGGCAACGTCGGCATCTATGAACTGCCATCTACATAAAAAGAGGAATGATCAGGTCACTGAAAGTAGACTATACCTAAAGGCTAAAACTAAACAAGAAATACCCTATGTAGTAGGCCAGACATGCCACATATGATCTTAAACCTATACCATTGAAAACATAAGGGGCTTGACTAACAAACCTATCAAGTCATTAAAACTAGGGAAATAGAAAAAGACTAAACTTGATAATCTATGACCTCAGGACCTATAGGCATTTTTTTAGGTAGATGGCACTCCAGTTTTATAGATAATGACAAGCACACAAATAGACACACTACAAAACCAATCAATAAGAAAAAATTCCTAATGACTATGATCACATATCACCAAACCAAGCTAGCAGATATCAAATAACCATGAAACAAAGTGTCCAAAACAACAAACACTTACAATTATGGTCATGGTCAGAAAACTTACTGAATCGATGAAACGGGTCTTGAAAGAAGTACAATGAGCACGATCGATCTTCGGCAAACCAAAACCAAAGGTTTCTATTACAAACTTGGATGAAGAATGGTGGTGACTAGATAAGAGCTTGAAAAGCAAGAAATTGAAGTGCAGGTTTTCAAAAAATAACAAGTGAGAGGGAAAGAAGGGTTTTCCCCACCACATATAACCTAGTCGGCCTCATCGTTAGATCAGGAGACTAATCAACTACCCTTGATCTAATGGTCTAGTGAAAAGTGAGGCTTTGATGTTGCTTCATTAACGACTATGAAAAAATGTGTGCATTAAATGCAGAAATGATGACATAGGCAGGCGTAGACGAAATGAAAGGACAAGAGTCCAAACAATGGCATAATAGATCATAGTTGATAGCTTTTACCAATGAATTATAGCTCCCAGTCTATAGGTCACACTAAGAGCTGGGGGCTAATGTTGTGAGTATTTTCAGAATCATGTAAATGGGCTAGTAAAAGCCCAATAGACTAACTCAACTAATAAGGGCCTAGCTCATTTAGGATTGAGGTCAATGGACTAAGACATTAGGTTGCTAAATACAAGCTAAGGTCATTGGCCAACATAGGTCAAAGCAGTTATCTCAGGACATTGATAATAAGGCTCAACTCACAGGTCGAAGCATATGTCCCTGTCCACCAATCCAGGAGGATCTGTTCAGTTTCTTGCTTTTATGGGAGTTTGTTATAGCCGTCAACCCTTATCTATCATGTAATCCTAATCAAGTCATGATACTTATCGTTATACATTTACATTCAAATTGTAACCCCTAGCCATTATAAAAGGGGATGAAATCATTGTACATGGCACAATAAATCATCAGATACAAAACACTCAGCAAAGAGTAATAAAAGTTATGGACGTAGAGGTCAAATTGACTTTAGCCAAACCACATTAAAAACTTCTGTATCTTCCTATTCTTCCTCTTTCTCTCTTTCATCTTTTCACATTTAATCTGCAGTTTAGGGTCCTAAACTTGGGTTGACCGGATTTAACCATCAACACTATAATATATACCAGAAGAGTAGTAGCAAGTGTTATAGGCACTGCATGAAAAAAAAACAGTAATTAATTCACTAACTTCATTCTAGAATTAGAGAAAACACCAAAGAAAGCCATAAAAAATAATCCTTTTAATCCAAAATAAGGGAATTAGACAAAAATCCTGATCACAACGTTCAATGTCCAAAATCAAATGCATTTGGAACCTAAATCCACCTCAGTGACACAAACATAGAAGTAATTTGAACGAACAACTAAAATCGCAAATTGAAGTTAAAATCATTAGTGGGTGAGATGTTCTAAATAGTGATGAGTACTTGGTGAGTTAAGAGTGGTGATGATTACACATAATGAATGATGCATCTGTATATAAGTAATTTGATTACCTATAGTTAGTACTTGCAAATCCATAATCAGTTGCAATTGATGCACTACCTTTGCTTCTTTTCTTTCTTGCTTGCTGTTAATTGGATCAAAGTAATCTTCAAATACTCTACCTTCAGGCATGAAGGGTGACGGCTCAAAAGGTTGAAAAATAACATGCTGAAAAAAGGAAGAAAGTCAACCAATGTAACATATGAAATGAAGAACATATACTTATATTGCTATGTGGAAAGAGTGGAACAAGACAATCTATAATCCATCACTTTATTTAAATGAACAATCCACTTCATACCTCAGACAAAAGCTCTATATCATCCATAGCATGAAGATCCAAAAGCCTTGCTCCAAAATCCCCCCTAAATTCTAGATATATAGTAAAACCCATCTAATGCAGTTACTCCAGCTATGGTTTGGGCAGTGGGTATATATGGCTCTAAACCAAATTCCCTATTAAAATTAAGGTTTCTCATTAACTTGTGAAGCCTCTGCTTTTCTTTGATAGACTGTGCTCCATGGCCTTATGATAAACCCATGTCAGTCTAAATCATTTTATACTCTACAATAACATAACATCTCATAGCAACATGTGTGTATATATTTGGCATGTTTACCCCTACTATTGTTAATGTAAACTAGAAAAAAATTTACTAGGACAAATGCTCTCTGAAAATGATGAAAAGAGTGAAAGAGATGCTACTACATTTTAACTTGCACAAGCTCACCCAAGAATTACATGTTGTAATTAACTTAATAAAACCCATATATTAAGAACCTTTAGATACATGTATTTCCCACATTCAAGTGCTTCAGGATATATGTATATACATGTTCATATACTTAAGAATACATATACAATTAATTTATACATTTACCATTAATTTGATAAATGTATATGTGTATATGGTGAAAATTAAAGTACAAAATCTAGTTATGTCTATCTAAAATTAAATTGCTTCCTTGATGGTAGCAATAAAAACCAATGAGACACTTTAGGAAAGGGTTCTTAGCCTAGCCTATAAATATATAACCTATAATAAACTAAAATCATCTAGTAAAAGCACGACATTGAGAATCTGGTCATAGACTAAATGACACTTTTCACAATTAAAGATTTTCACAAGTTTCGAGTAACGATACTATATCGACAATGACTAGAGATATATAACTTAATTCTACGGTATATATAATTTTGTTCTATTTTGCTTAGATTATAGGAATAAATGTTAGACAAATCAACCAAACTTCCTAACATACAGAATTAGACAAAATAACTAAAATATAAATCACTAAGTCAAAGTGCCACTACAAAAAAATGTTTTGATTTGCAACTACTAACTGGATTACACTTCTACAATCAAATTGGTGAATTAAGAGAGAGGATCTTATAACAGAGACTATGTCAAAATGAGTGAGAGATTTTTTGTAAGATATTGTGTGAATATGTACATGGTAGGAGGTTTGAGGTGGACACAAAGTATTAGAAGGAAGTAAGCACTCTCATGCTTGACGGCTGATCTCAAAGTTGCTGGACCGAGAGGTATCCCAAAAGCACATTGTGAAAGTGTCCTCTTTGTCAAACCAATTTGGTTGAAGAAAACTATATCCTATAAGCTTCAGTTGTAGACATTAAACAATGGCCTAAATCACTTAAATAAAATAATAGTCAAACAAGCCTTATAACTGAAGCCCAAATGACCCCAGTTAGACATTTCAACCCTTCTCTTCTACTAGTAAATGTAGATGTCACAAAATAAGTGTTGAAAAAGGAGCATTTTCTTGTAGTGTGAATTAGGTGGAAAACAATGTTGAGTGAAACAAGGTTTTTGGTCAAACAAGGTTGGAAAGGATAATAGGAGATCAAATATTCTAAAAAAAAACTTGTATGTTTGATTAGAGTCAATTCAAGCATTGAAAATGGTCTTGGTTTGAATTAAGCCTATGTTAATTAATTGATTGAATGAAATAGATTTTACAATGTGTGTTGCTAAAAAAACTAGAATAATGGTGTTGAACAAGTGATCTTAAGATCCTTTTTCGGGCTTTGTTAGAGGAAATTGATGACCATTTATTTTTCTGGGTTTTGATTGAGAGTAAGATGTGAATAAAGATGTTAGGAGTTTTTGTGAGAGAAATGCATGGGTTTGGGAAAGAGGGAGTTGTGATTTTGAAGAAAAAGGATGGTAGGAATGCTATACAAATAATGAGATAAATTTTAAGATTTTGTGTAAGAAATTCTTTCTTTTCACAAGTTTTTACATGAATGATACATCGTTGTTTGAGTTTATTTATCAATTTCAAGTCCAATTTTAATTAGTTATCCATAATTTAATTTTATCATTTGTTAAGACAATAAGATGACTAGTAAAAGTAAGTACAAAGTTTATACGTTTGTCAATTGCTATCAACTTAATTTGGATAATCAAATTTAGCTTCTTTTTCCTTTTTTTTTTTTTTGAACAACTTAAAAACACATAAATTTGAATCCTCTGTCAAGTTAAACCTAGGCAACCAATTGGATAAATTGAGAGGGTGTTTGACAAATAATATTTTTTATCAGAGTTTAGTTGATTAGAGTTGTTTTAGCAAATTAATTAGGTTATTCCATTAATTCGAATGTTTGGTAAATAGCTATTTTAGTCAACGAATTGGACTTCAATCTACCAATTTAAAAAAATATATATTCAAAGGAATTATAAAATATACTCATGCCTTTATTTGTCATTTTATATATAAACATTCAATATTAAACAATTAATTTTGTCAAATATCTTAATTCAAATGGCTAATGCTATAAACTGATACAATATGCTATTAAAAGTGTTTGGTAAACAATTTTTTTTATTAGCTTTTAGCTTATTTAAAGGGTTTCAGTTATTTAACTAAGTCAATAAAATATTTTGAGTGTTTGGTGAATAACTCTTTAAGTTAACTCTTTGCCCCCAAAAGCTAATTTCAAAAAGTCAGGAAACTAGCATTTTCATTTAGCTTATTGGAATTTAGGCACTATTACCCCTGATCAAATCAATTTTTGGCACTACACCCTTGATACAATGAACACTTCTTATTTATAGTGCAAAAATATACCATTATCCCTGATCAATTCAATTACAATTATTTATTTCATAAAGGAAAATCTAATAAATAATAAATTATAATGATATATTTTTTAAAAAGATTAATTTGATAAATAATATATTTAAATATAAAGTTTTATTAAAGTAAAAGAATATTTAAATAAATAATAAAATATATTCATATCCTTACATGTCATTTTATATATAAATAGGTAATAGCATCAATTGATTTATTTACCAAACATCTTTATATAAACAATTAATATTATCAATTAGTCAAATTAGATAATACAATTAGTTACCAAATAACTACTAATATAATCAATTAATAATTAATGTAATCAGTTGATTGCCAAACAAGATCATTAACTAATTACTAATGCAATCAGTTAACCGCAAATATAATCCATTTATTCCCTTGGATACTAGTCCACCACATTGAATACTAGCAAATTAGCATATTTTGAAATACTTAAAAAGTTTCATAACAAATTAATAAAAATTTAATATATTTTACTTTTATCATTCTTTCATTTCTTTTAATTTCATTTCATTATTTTTTTGTCTGTTGCACTCATTTTGTTTTCCATCTATTCAAATTGAACAGATTGACTGCAAATAAAAGACAAAGAAAATATATCAAAAAATAATCAACAAAAATTGCACAAGTAAGTTTTAGTACCATAAAATTAGATAGGCATATAAGGGTGTCAGTGCTTTCTGTATTCACATTTGTCATGATATATCATCAATTATATTAAGGATTCTAATGATAATCATTAATTGCTAGTCAAATAATGGGCTTTCTATATTACAAATTTAAAATTGAAATAATATATTAAACCTTGAACAAACCAAGTATTAAATTATCATTTTCAATACATGGCCTCTACTCTATTTTAGTAAATCAAGTACAAATTGAAATCTTGCATGTATCAAAGGTGTATAGAAAATTTGGGTGCTTCGACTAGTTAATTATCTTTGAAGAAAGATTCTAGAGAAAAAAAATCAGCAGAGGAGATAAGGGTAATCATAAGCCATCCATCACAACTATTATTTGATGCTATAATAGTTGGAAATTATGAGTTTGTAGTAGCACTAATGAGAGCATATCCACATTATCACAGTTTTGCATGAGAATGACTACATTTTCTCACAATTTTTGTAATCATATATGCTATTTAGGACCATCCATATATAGTGTCTTAGATACTTATCTTTGGTATGTCACCATCATGTTAAAACAATAATTCTTTTTGGTTAATTAAAATATCAAAACAATAAATTTTAACGCTTAAGCATTCCCCTATCTATAGAATGCTAGGTAGCTTCTTTCTTGTATTGTAATGGATAATTTCCACAATGTTATTTTATTTAGCATATGCTTTATGGATTAAAATTTGATTCATTGATAGTAAAAATATTTTTACATTGTCATTGGACAAAAAAGTACCTTGTCATTGAAAAGGATGAATAATTGAAAATATTTATCAATAGTTAATAATGTGCCAACACATAAATAGTGAAATGTAAAACTACTTTACACTTGAATTCTCTCTCTCTCTCTCTCTCTCTCTTTATATATATATAGTTGTTGATGGCAGAATTTGGTTCTGGTCTAAACTCCAGCCAACGGTGAATGGTTCTTGAACCCCGAACTTTTTCTTTATGAATCGCATGAGAGAGGGAAGAAAGGAAGATGACAGAGAAGAAGGTAGAATACAAAAGATAGTAGACAGTGTTTTTAACGTGGTTAGCTAAATCTGAGTGGCACTAGATCTTACGTTCATGACAGAGTCTTATTAATTTTTAGAGAAAATTTTACATAGTTTTTCTTATTTTTCTTCAGCTTCTTCCTCTTGTAATAGAAAATTCCTATTTATAGAGGAAGGAGAGTTACATGCAATGATTAGAAGCTACAGTTCTATTACATTAAGAAATAAATGTAAAAGACAAAAGAACTCTTGCAATCTGGCTGCTGCAGGCTATTTTTTGCAAGGTGGGCCCCTCTGGTCGACCAAAATATAGGCTTGACACAGGCCTATTTGGAACCCTTTCTCATGGAGTTTTTGGTCTTGGGGGATGCTTGGCCTTCGCGAATTGAGATCCCTAATGGGAGGTCGCTACTGTTCTTCAAACAATGAGGATGAGCTCGAGGTTCAAAGGAGCGAGCTCGATCTTTATGCGAGCTAGGACTGGGCGAGCTGGGACAATTTAGTGAACTCACAAGCCGAGACCTCATGCACTCATCCTTAGCGAGCTGGGCATTCTTCAGACTTGGCTTCTGCTGAGCCTTCGGTCTGCTTGGATGAGACCAATTTTCATCTATAACATAAGCCCCCTAACTCTCAGTTTGCTTTGTGGACTAGGAGTTGTAACTTTTTGCTATTTTAGTCAAAGTCTTTTGTTCTGTCATGTTGTCATTTCGGGCTTTCAATATTTCATTTCATCCAATATTGGCCATACTTCTTTTTTTTACCTTGCCTTCTAGTTGTTAGTGTGGCAATCCAATATTCTCAGGACCATTCGATCAAGCACAATCTTTTGTTTGCTAGGTCATTCGTTGAACCCAAATTAGGTTATAAAGCCTGAGAAGCTCTTCTTGCTTCTTCGTAACCAAATGGAAGTATTAATCAAGCCCGTAGATATCTTTGCTAGTTCAACTTTTGATGAAGTGCTAAGGCATGTATGGCCTTCTGCATGGAGCTTGGAGGCGTTGATAGCCATTTACACATGGCTCCCATGCATAGCTCTTTATGTTAGTGGCAGGGGAAGTCTTGTGTAGATCTTAGATTATTTCTTCATGTCTTTGTTGTTATCTCTAGCCTTGCCAGCTAGACTCCTGGCCCCTTTTTGATTTGTATGGCATCTGATCTAGGAGGAACCACTAGCTTTGGAGGGATATAAGCAGGAGCAGTTTAGCTCACTGGTCTTCCTACTAGTGGTAGTTGGCTTTTTGTTTTCATCCTTAGCCTTAGACTTTCTTAGCTTTTATTTCTGTATTTTGCTCTTCTGATGCAAATTTGCCTCGTTGAATGAGGC
Source organism: Saraca asoca (assembly GCA_026873985.1). Taxonomy (NCBI): domain Eukaryota; kingdom Viridiplantae; phylum Streptophyta; class Magnoliopsida; order Fabales; family Fabaceae; genus Saraca; species Saraca asoca. Next base: position 10,115 of record JANHAO010001463.1, read on the forward strand.
CTTTTTAATTTATGAGCTCTTCTGTGTAGCTCCTGAATGTTGTACTAGATGCCTTTATCCATTTTTAATGATGATGTGTATTGCCACAAAACACTGAAATGTTTGCTTGGCCAATTGGCCGTAATTTTTTGTGTAATGAACTTTAGCATATGGTTGCCTTGATCAATGACAAGTAAAACCTTGCTAGGTTGCATGCGAGCCACACCTGGAAGGATCTCATCAATGAGCTATGAGCACTCATTCACATGAGAGCTGCGATGAGTTTATGGCATCTTTGCGCTTGTGCGAGCTTTTTGATCATTCTATCATGTCCCCGTACCTCAGCAAGATGGTAGCTTGTTGCAGGGTGAGATCATGCATCAGTCAAGTTCGTACCATAACAATGTCATTGCTTAGTGGATTAGCAATCCCGTTGCTCATTCTTGCAGCAATCTTGTTACTCAGTGAGACAATAATCTTGTTGCTCAGTGGTCATTTAAGGAACTTATTCCTACTAGCAATCTTATTGCTCAGTCTTGTGACAATCTCATTGCTCATTGAAGTAGCAATCTTATTGCTCAGCGAGATAGCAATCTTGTCGCTTAGCCTCACAGCAATCTTGTTGCTTGGGCTAGGAAATTTTACTCTTTTAATCCTGATTTATGGGATGTGGCTCACTTTGGATGTATTGAAGGGGTAGGCTTCATGTCATCTCATCCCCGGATGAATCCGCATGGTAGTGAGATGGAAGCTCGTCGCTAGCTTGGTAGCATTTCTAAGTTTTAGCCGATCGACCATGAATAATATTAAGTCAACATAGAGTAGTTCTTTTTCATACAGCATTCCACTGGATAATTCATACAAAGATTTCAACATTGTCATTGATCTTAAGAAAATATTACAAGATCAGAATATGGTTCTAATGGAGGGCTCTAACTCTCGATCAGTAGTTTGTTGAGTCTGCTGAGCTGGTCATTCTGTCAGCCTTACCACATAATCCTCTAATCAGCCTCTTCTGATAAGGTCTTCTATAGCATCTTTCAATGCCCAGTGCTCTGAGGTGGTGTATCCAACCTTGTTATGATAAGCATAGAATCTGCTTGAGTCTCTGGACTTAGTGGGAGCTCACATGGGTTTGGGCCTCCCAAAATCTTCTTTATACCTTTCTACAGTGAAAATTCTATCCTGTGTATCTGACAGGATGTTGTAGCTTTTGAAATGACCTCTAGGTTAGGATTGTTGAGGCTTTGCCTTCTTCGTAAGCTAACAATTGGGGTCATGACTACGACTCTCATTACTCCTCTTTTGGCTCATGGTGGGGCCACTAGCATCTGCCTTTTGCTTGGGTTCCTTCATTTTGAAGGTTTTTTCCCATCTTATTTGTTTGATAGCTTGCTCATAGAATTCAGTGAAATCTCGAGCCGAGGACTTGTAAAGGCTTTTGTATAGTTTTCTGTCTTTGTAAAGCCCCGCTAAGATTGTTATTAAGATTCTTTCCTCGAAGGGTTTTCTACGGAGTTGGCTTCATGCCTAAACTTGGCTATATAGTCTTTCAGCGATTTGCTCTTTCATTGGAAGATCATAGTGAGATGGTAGGGGGCACGAGTTGCCTCTTTAGCACCCGATACTAGTCAACGAATTTCCTTTGGCATTCTTCCCAGCTATTGACATTGTGAGCCAGGAGGTTTCTGAACCACGCTCGAGGTATCCCTCTTAATGTGGCTGGGAAGACATGTCATTTGACCAAGGGGTCAATTGTTTGGAGATCCATTTGGACATTGAATGCATCTAAATGATCGCTCAGGTCACTATTCCTATCATACAAAGAGGCTATATTTCGATCTCCATAGAGAACGGTGAGCTCTCCTTGTAGCAAGGTTGATTATTTTGAGATTGGGGATGCTCCTCTAGCTATTTTAGCCATTGGAGGATTTGCTTCATTATTGAATTCTGAACTTCTGGATGGGGGCTAGAACTTTCAGCTTGTTGCGAGCCCTTAGACCACTAGTTGTGATGGTCTTCATGAACCTCTTTTCGAGTCTTTTCACATAACTGCTGGAACTGCACTATGATTTCTTCTTGCCTTTGTGCATCCCAGACTTGCGCTTGGGCTAGCACTTTGACAATTTCAACCAACTCTCTTACCATATCTTCAAGTGGTGGCTGAGGGGCTGCTGGTTGAATGGCTAGAGTGCTGGAACTCCTGGTGGCCCTTCCCCTTGTCATTGGAGTCGAACTGAAGGGTTGACTCAAAAATAGGTGGGCCCTTCTTCTAGCACCAAAATGTTAACAATGGAATTTGGTTCTGGTCCAAACTCCAACCAATGGTGAATGGTTCTTGAACCCTAAACTATTTCTTTGTTAAGTGCACGAGAGAGGGAAGAAAGGAAGATGATTGAGAGGAAGGGAGAATAAAAGAGACAATGGACAATGTTTTTAACATGGTTCAGCTAAATCCGGGCGGCATCAGACCCTACATCCATGACAAAGTCTTATTGGTTTTCAGAGAAAATTTTATAGAGTTTTTGCTTATTTTTCTTTAGCCTCTTACTCTTCTAACAAAGAATTCCTATTTATAGAGGAAGGAGAGTTACATGTAATGATTATAAGCTACAGTTCTATTACATCAAGAAATAAATGTAAAAGATAGAAAAACTCTTGTAATCTAGCTGCTGCAAGCTACTTTGATGGGCCAGACCCTCTGGTCGGTAGGAATACAGGCTTGAGCAGGCCTGTCTGGAACCTTTTCTCATGGAGCTATCAGCCTTGGGGGATGCTTGGCCTTCGCAAATTGAGATCCCCAGTAGGAGGTTGTTGTTGTTCTCTGAATAGCAAGGACGAGCTCAAGGTCGGGAGAAGCGAGCTTGATCTTTATGCGAGTCGGGACTGGGCGAGCTAGGACTCGGTGAGCTGGGACAATTCAACGAACTCATGAGCCGGGACCTCGTGCACTTATCCTTAGTGTGCTAGGTGTCCTTCAGACTTGGCTTCTACTGAGCCTTCGGCTTGCTTGGGCAAGACTAACTTTCACCTAGAACAGTAGTGGAACCGAGATTCATTAATATGAAAATTGTTGAAGGCATAACACCTCATACATTATTCACTGTGGAGCATGAAAAATTCAGAAAAAGTGTAAAGGATTGGATGAAAAACACAGCTTAGGATTGTAAGGTTGTTTCAAACTTTTTAACATACTTGTTAACCCTAAGGCTTTATATGATTAGTTTTGATGATGATAAATGGAAATGGTGAATATATATTGTATGATTATAATAAATGCACTTGTACTAATTTGTTTTAGTTATATATTTGAATTATACATTAAGATAAATTAGATTGGACTAACTATATAGATTGTAGAGAGTAAGCATTGGAGTCCAGTTTTGGTTATTCTTGTCTTGGTTTTCTCTAAAAAAAATCAAGAAAGAATAGTTGTTCATGGGATTGATACAATTAAAGCTTCTTAAGCCCTTGATTTATATTCATGAGATATAATTGAGGATAGTTTTATCTTCAAACTAAGAAGTGAATAGGAAAATGATTATAAAAGGATTTTTTTTTTTTTAACATCAAAGTTCTTAAAATTTTGCATAACAATGTGAATGATGATGCTCATACCAAAGATTCTAAATGCTCTAGTGCCAAAGAAATTTGAGACACTCTTAGTGCTTTTTATCTTGATAATTAATTTTTTATTCAATAGAGTGTTTGTGTTGAGCAAGAAAAGGAAAAAGAAAAAGAGGAAGATATTGTCAAGGAAATTTTTGAGAGGATTCACAACAATGTGAAATGTGTTCCATGGCTTCTAATAAAGAATTCCAAGAGAAAGAAAAAGATAGTTGCAAAGAATAGCAAATTAATCTTCAAATGGATGAATTAAGCTCTATGACTTAAAAGGACTTGGAGGTATATGATTCTAATCATAATACTAGTCCTTTTTATGATGACTTACATACTCTCAATGAATAGCATAATGATAGAATATTTATGACTTTATATTGTCCAACTTCTTGCAACCTCCCAATTGAAATGATTTATCCTAATAGGATATTGAACACTCAACTTGTATACTTCCAAGTCTTTGAGAGAAGATATAGATTTTACTCTTAGAAAATCTAGAAAACCTCATGGCATACTTGAATTAAAGTGTAATTTTATAAAATGCCAAAGTTTTCTAAATGTTTTTTTCAAGAAAAATTAAATTCTAGTAAGAATTCTATTATTTGCAATTATTGTAGTCATCAAGATCATATTTCTCACTTATGTCGTATTAGAAGAAACTTTTATGTGAGAAAGAAAGAAATTTAGGTTCATAAGATATTTAAATGTTTGAGTACTAATATTGAAGAAGTCAAAATGAAAAGATAGAAAAAGAAGGATTGATACAATTAAAGCTCCTCAAACACACATTGATGAAATTTCAAAGCTCAAACCTCTAAAGAAAAAGCAATGGGTAAGAAGGAGCCATCCTTTCATTGCAAAAGGATAAGGTATTAAATTCTTAAATCTTTTTTGTTATTGGATTTGATATTCATTAAAAAAGAGGTGAAATTGTTCCAAAGCATGAGTGTTAAATGAATATTGTGTTTTATCTTGATCAAAATTATATATATGCATGAGATATTATCTTAAATATATGTTTTACTTCATCTTCATCCTTAGCTCTTTGATGTTATAACTTAATATAAGGGTTTGTAATGATTAACATATCTTTCCTTGAATCTCATTGTCTATTTCATATATAAGGAATATATGTAAATGCTTTGAAAATTGATTTCCAAGAATTTGATTCTTTGTTGCTACTTTCTTATCTTGGTCAATCTTTCTCATGAGCACTATATATTGATATTCATCTAACTATCATAGGCCCAAGTCTTGGTTAAGTACCAAATGAGTTGTCTAGAGTTTTCATGTAGGAAAGAAAGGCAATACTTCCTCAAGCATAGTATGGAAATCAAAGACAAGTTCAACTTAAGGATAGTCCAAATCAACTCTCAAAGGAGTTAATTTTCATAAAGAAGAATGAAAATTCAGATATTTGGTATCCTCTATGCCTTTTCTATGCTCAATATGCTTTATATTATTCTTGAGTTTGGATAGTTAAAGATTAAACATATCTTTGTTATTTTTGCTTTCTCTTTAATATGATATGTCTTCTTTGGGCTAAAGGAAGGTTAATTCTTCTATCAAGACAAATATATCACCAATGCTTCTCAAAAAATAGCGGCTCCATATTTTTTAATTATCATATATATTAAAAGGAACTTATTTCTTTACAATTGCTTGTCATTGGTGAATATTTGTATTCTTGATGGTTAGGGTACACCTTTTGCTCTTATACTCTTAGTTTTTCAAGATGTTTTATATGAGTTTTGATGATTTCATGTTTCCTAAAATCATAAGTCTTATTCTTTAAAGTTTTTTTTTTTAAAAAAAATGTGTTTCTTTGAAAATAATTTTATAAACATTTCTTTATATCCTAAGGTTCAAAGTTTCATGATTGAAGTTATAATACTTGCTACATGTTTTCCATCAACCTTAACTATTTAAAGTTAATCCCTTCCTTAAAGAATCTTTTTAATTTGTTTTATATATCCTTATCTCCAATCTTGAGGTTTGTGCTAAAAAATTTGCTAAAATCTTTGTGACTTGTGAAAAAATTCATAGTTTAACTTCAAGATTGTGAAAAATCGATGGAGTTGGAAGACAAAGTCTTGAACTAAGGATTTCTCAATATGATCAATCAATAGCTTCCAATCCTCTTCCAAATGCAAGCACAATAAGAAAATCTCGTTCTCATCAAGTTCATTAATTTTTGCCTCTCAAGTGATAAGAATTGAAAAGGAAAATGACTACAACTAAGAAGCATCACATATTTCTACAATCTATGAGTAACTCTATCCTTATCCTCTTCTTATATATCATTAGTATATATTGGATTGCACAATTCTCTTTCTCTAAGTTATTTTTGGTTGGTTTGGAAAAGATCATGAAAATATGCTTGATTAGGATAATAATGTGCTTAATTGTTATTACATGTTTCTTGTCAATACACATAGGAAAAGCTTGAGAGTTTGAATATCATTTTATCCTTGTCGCATATCTTTTCATGATGTATGCTTGAGCTATGCCTCTTTGTTACTTGAAATTTATGCTAATATTTAATTTAGCTCATTTTTTTAAAACAATTACTTTTGGAAAGTTTACTTCAAAATTTTGCACAAAAAGCTTTTGAAATATTTTTAACAAAAACATTCTAAGATATTCTTACATGATTTATCAAATTGTCTAAATAAGGAAATATGTTTTTGCATTTGAAATATGTCACCGAAAAATATTTCAATATATTCTTAAATGATTTATCAAATTGTTTAAACTGAGAAATATGTCTTTGGGTTGAATTATAAGCTTTGAAATAATTTTGAATGGTTTTGAAATTAATTTAAAAAGTTTGAATTTCAAAATCTAACCCTGCAATTCGAATTGGTAATTACATTTGTTTTTTGTGATTTTGATAAAATTCAAATTTTGAATTCGTGACCAAGATCAAAATTTTTAAATTTTATTCATGATCATGATCACAAATGCAAGGAAAGTGCTAAATAGTTGCCAAATTTTGGTGATTCAAATTGGCTTTCACATTTTATTTCTAGGATTTGAATTGAACTTTCTGAACTAATCTTTTGCAATTCTAATTGCAATTATGATCATAAGTCAAATTTTGAAATCGCGATCATAATCAAAAGTTAAAATTGCATTCAAGATCATGATCTTTTTCGAATAACAATCATTGTACTGTGCACCATACTTTCTTGCTATAAATACCCTCTTCACACATTTTCTCAATGGAGAAACCTAAATTTCTAAAAGGCATCTCTTTTCATCTTTGCTTCAATTCTTTATCTAATTTCTTTAATATGAACTAAATTTGATTAAATCCATACCTATTAAGCTTCAATTTGTAAATCTGAATTATAGAGTTCTTTACATTTCTATCATATCTTTCAAACACATTTGGGTTTTTTAGGATTTGCCTTACACAGGGTAGAAAGAATGGTTAAGCTCTTTGTTTTAGTATTTTGAGTGAGTAGTTAAGCTTTTCAAAGGGTTTTCTAATTGTGGTTGAACAATCATTATAAAGGCTTCTCCTTATGCTTGTTTAAACTTGGAGAGACTAATATTTAATGGATTCAAGCTTTCTTGAAAGCTTGGAAGTGGATGTATACCTTGAAGACTATTTGTCAAAGGGCAACCACTATAAATCCGATGTTTGAATCTCTCTATCCCTACTCTCTTTATTTTTCCAACAATTAATATTATGATATCTATTTTGGCTCTTGTTGATGATTAAAATTGTGAGATGCTCTATTTTTTATTATTAAACATTGTTGAGTATTTTGTGCTTTATTATTTATCATATTGTCTAGATGTTGATATGCTTAAAAGAAGTTATTTTCTTCTATAAATGTGCTCATTGAGGCCTTGCCTATGTATAATTAAATGAGTTACTTTGCACAATTACCTTGATTTATTATTTCTTGTGTGCAAACATCTTCATCAAACTTTCCAAAATCATCCTCTAACTTTCCAAAATCAAGACATTTTCAAAGAGAACACTTAAAATTGTAAAAGTTTCCAAAACACCCAATTCACCCCCTTTTGGATGTGAGTTGTCTTGTCCTACATATCTAAGGGTACAAATGATGATATAGGGAATCCCAATTATTTGAATAAATCCGTATTCATGATTTTTGCGATATCGAATTTGACTGCTTTGATTTCATCTTCAATCTCAACACTAATTTTCGTATTCGTCCTAATCTCACATTATGCAAAGTATGATTTTTACAAGAGTTGTCATTCGAGTTGATATTTGGATTAATAGCACTCTTTATCTCCACAACAAGCATGATAATAACATTTAGCACTTCCTTTTTCATGACATATTACCATGGTTTAAAGTGGGATCTTGGCTTCATTTGAATACTTGCCATTCTACCAATAGTTCTATTTGCATATTTGCATTTTCCACTTTGGTCAGATATCCTCTATTCAACCTATTATTGTAAGTCTTTATTTAAGCCTAGTAAGAATATGCTTCACTAAAATAGAGTAAAGGCCATGTTTTGTAAATGAAAAATTTGTACTTGGTTTGTTCAAGGTTTAATATATTATTTCAATTTTAAATTTGTAGTATAGAAAACCTGTTATTCGACTAGGATCCTTAATATAATTGATGATATATATCATGGCAAATGCGAACACTGAAAGCATTGCCCTTATTTGCCCATCTAATTTGATGGTACTAAAACTTATATATGTAATTTTTGTTGATTTTTTGATATATTTTCTTTGTCTTTTATTTATAGTCAATATGATCAATCTAGATAAATGGAATCAAAATGAATGAAACCAAACAAATAAATAATGAAATGAAATAAAAAAAATGAAAGGATGATAAAAGTAAAATATATTAATTTTTTATTAATTATTTTTTATGAAAAATTTTCAAGTATTTCAGAAGAAGCAAATTTGCATGTATTCAAAGTGGTGGGCAGCTGGGATTTTTGGACATAGGTTCTAAATAGCAATCAATGGATTATATTTGCAGTTAGCTGGTTGCTACTAGTGGTTAGCTAATGATCCTGTTTAGCAATCAACTAATTAATTAGCTGTTAGTAGATTGCATTAGTGGTTAATTGATAAATGATTATATTAACTAATTTGACCTATTGATAACATTAGTTGTTTGTACAAAGATATTTGACAAAATCAATTATTTACTATTAATTATTTATATGTAAAATGACATATAAGGACAGTAGTTTATTTTATTATTTATTTGAGTATTCTTTACTTTAATAATATTTTGGATTTTAATATAGCATTTATCAGATTAATTTTTTTTGCAAAAAATAAATCATTGTAATTTATTATTTATTAGATTTTTCTTCAAGATATAAATAATTGTAATTGAATTGATCGTGGATAAAGGTGTCTTTTTGCACCTTAAATAAGGGTTTTTCATTGTATCAAGAGCAAGGGTGTCAAAAATTGAATTGACTAGGGATAATGATGTCTTTTTCCACCCTAAATATCAATTAGCTAATTAAAAAAGATGGATTCCCCATGTTTTTAAAATTACATTTGGAGAGTCCAAAAGCTGGCCCAAATTGTTATTTACCAAATAATCAAAATATCTTATTGACTTAGTCAAGTAGCTAAAATCCTTCAAATCAACTAAAAGCTTATCAAAAAGCTATTTACTAAACAATCTCAATAGCTTATTATATTAGTTGATAGCATTAGCAATTTGAATAAATATGTTTAATAAAATCAGTTGTTTATTATTAACTATTTATATGTAAAATGACAAATAAAGGCATGAGTATATTTTATGATTTATTTGATTATTATTTTACTTTAATAATATTTTAAATTTTAATATATTATTTATCAGATTAAATTTTCTTCTAAAATATATATCATTGTAATTTATTTAGAAGAAAATTTGTGATGATCTATTTTTAGAAGAAAAATCAATCTAATAAATAATATATTAAAATTTGAAATATTATTAAAATAAAAAAATATTCAAATAAATCATAAAATATACTCATTTTCTTATATATCATTTTACATAAAAATAACTAAAATAAAGTGACTGATTTGATCAAATATTTTTATATGAACAATTAGTGCTATCAATTGCTCAAATCAGTTAATACAATCAGTAATCAATTAATCATTAATACAATAAGTTAACAGATATTATAATCAGTTGATCGCAAACAAGACCATTAGCTAACCGCTAATAGCAATAAGCTAGCCGCAAATATAATCAATTTATTACTAAATAAGCCTATGTCCAAAAATCCAAATCCCCATTGGATTTTTGTCATGATATGTGTCATCAATTATATTAAGGATTCTACTATTAATGATTAATTACTAATAGAATAACAAAATTTTTAAATTAGAAAGTTATAATTGAAATAATATATTACAACTTTGAACAAACCAAGTACAAAGTTATCATTTACAACACATTACCTCTACACTATTTTAGTAAAGCATATTCTTACTAGGCTTAAATAAAAACCTACAATAATAGGCTGAATAGAGGATATCTGACCAAAGTGGAAATTGCAAATATACAAATACAAGTATTGGTAGAATGGCAAGCACTGAAATGAAATCAGGAACCCACTTTAAACCATGGTAATATGTTATGAAAAAGGAAGTGCTAAATGTAATCATCATGCATATTATAGAGATAAATAGTGCTATCAGTCCAAATATCAACTTGAGTGGTAATCTTTTGTAGAAATCATACTCTGCATAACGTGAGATTAGGATAGATACGAATATTAATGTTGAGATTGAAGATGAAATCAGTGCAATGGAATCTGATATTGCAAAAATCATGAATGCAAATTTCTTCAAATAATTAGGATTTCCTGTATCATCATCTATACCCCCAGGTACGCTAAATGCAGAGGCAAATACTCCGGTAATAATCAGTGTTGAAACAATCATACAAGAATTAGCTGTGTTCTTCATCCAATCCTCAGCATTTTTTCGTAATTCTTTATGTTCCACAGTGAATAATTTATGAGGTGTTATGCCTTCAGCATTTTTCATCTTTATGAATGATGGTTGCATTATTTTCTTCACCTTCTGCCATATATATATAAACAAAAAGAATTCAGTTATGGGATTTAATTTTGATGTATTAATAATGTAAAGTAATTTTACATTATCATCTATTTATGTGTTGATACATTATTAAAAATTATTGAAACCCTTGTACTATTGATAAATATTTTCAATTACTCCATTTTTTTAATGGTGAGGTATTTTTTTATTCAATAATATATAAATAGATTTATACCGATAAAGAATCAAATTTGAATCCACAGAGCATACATTAAATAAAATAACATACCCTATGAAAATATCCATGAAATACAAGAAAGAAGCGACACAGCATTCAATAGATAGGTAACAGTTTAAGCATTACAATTTATTGTTTTAATATTTTAATTAACCAAAAAGAATTTTTGTTTAACATGATGGTGACATACCAAAGATAAGTATCTAGGATACTAGGTATGGATGGTTCTAAATAGCATATATGATTACAAAAATTGTGAGAAAATGTAGCCATTTCCATACAAAACTATGATAATTTGTGATTACAAATATTACTACAATTATAAAATTTTTGTTGGAGACTACAATTTAAAAATCATGCATGATACTGCCTAGTTTTACTTACTAATTTGACTGAAAAATGTTAGAAAATATTTAAAATGCATGAAATTAAAAGGGAAGATACATACCTCAAACCATAATAGCTCAAGGCTCATTTGAAATGCTGCACCAGAAACCAAGTTGAGATGATCTGTGGGTGCTAGTTTTGCAGCCATATGCAACAAATTGTTTCCGTCATTGCTGTCAACATATGTGGTTAATATATCCTTTTCTGAGCCAATTTCATATACGAGATTGAAAATTTTAGCATGCCGATACAAAACAGCAATGTGAATTATGCTTCGGTTTCGGTCATCAATTTGCCATATCAAATCTGGATAATTCTTCATAAGTGCTGCCACAAACTCATAATTCCCAGCAATTGTGGCATCAAATAATAGTTGTGATGGATGGCATATGATTTCCTGTATCTCTGCTGAGTTCTTTTCCCCCAGAATCTTTGTCCAAAGAGACTCAACTAGTTCAAGCACCAATTTTTTCTTCGCACCTTTGATACATAGAAGATTTCATAAATTGGATTAAATTAGAACAAATCATAAAACATATTACTTCATTTAATAATTCTAAGTTGTGATTCACTGTTAGAGTATTGTTGTTTCCTAATTTTTGAATTGTAATTATGCTCTGCAACAATTTTTTTATCTATTATTAATTTTATTAATCACAACATAATTATAATTATAATTGTAATGTAACTACAATTTAAAACTATACTTCAATTTAACTAAGATACTTGGGAAGTTTTAAAATTAATTACTAGAGTTCTTCTTCATTGTGTGCTCATTTTGATGCTCCAAAATTTGACAACCAAACTCTGAAGGCATTTGAGCTAAGATGTGCAAAGCTGTTTCACCATTGTCATCCTGTTTCCAAGCTAGCTCATGCCTTCTGCCCAGCATTTTGAAGGCTACATCTGCAAAAGCTTCCAAAAAATAGTTTGAATCGCCGTCGTTTATTGCATATATAACATTAACAGTACTTACCTCGCCGGTATCCAATCAATCTCTCTCTCTCTCTCTCTCTCTCTCTCTCTCATGTATTAGAACTATATGCGTTGCTTACATGTTCGGACAAGAGTGAAAGCAAGATGCTATATGCACATGATTTCTCAATTAGAATTAATTTTTTTAATCTTAAATTTTGAATTTTCTATGAAGAAAATTTATAATATTTCTTATGGCTTTATATAACTATGTAAAAATTAATATTATTTGAAATATGATTTATCCCATTAAAGTTTGAGTAAATTATATTTGCTTTCTTTTAGATTTATCCTAGTTATGCTCACACAATTATATCTTCAATATAACTCCATTTTTCTTATAGTTTAAACATACAATTATCTCTATTTTCACAGAAAAAAATAAAAGAGATAAATGTAAAGTCCTTTGAAATAAAAGGATATGAATGTAATTAAACTAAATTTCAGAAGATGAGAGCATAATTATGCTAAAGTTCAATAGGTGTGAGTGTAATTGTTTATATCCCAACTAAAATTAGGTCCATACCCTCCTTAACTTAAATTAAAAGGACAAAAAAGTCAAAGTCTAAAAAAAAATAATAAAGCTAAGCTAAGGAGAGTGACATGAATATTAATATTTTGAGTAGTTCTAATTATATATATTTTGTTCATAGCCTGTATCTAAATTCACTAACTTGCATATTAATATTTTAAATAATGTTAAGTACGTATTTATTTTGTATCACAAATCCTTAATGACATATATATTAAATTTTGATTTAAATTAATTTCGTTTATTTATTGAACTATCTTTTCAGATTCTGCGGCACGTGCATTAAAAGATGCAAAAGATATATGATATAGCTGGCAAGTAATGAACTTACCATAGATATCAGTGTTAATACAAGTGAAGAACACTTTACTCCAGTCAAGATCGTCGAATATTTCATAGGTGACAGGATATAGAAAGTTTGCCATTTCGGATCTTCCTTGTAAAGCAGCAAACTGGAGAGGAGTCACTCCATCTGCACCCCTAATTGTTGGCAGCCACCGATTTCTATGAAGCAATAATTGAACAATTTCCATGTTTCCAGCAGCAGCAGCGAAGCAGAAGGCATTGTTTCCATTCTCGTCTTGCAATTCCAAATCTTCGTCGGACAATAATCCCAGCAACTCCTTAACAAAATGAACATGTTTTGCTCCGACAGCAACATGGAGGACTGTCGGCCAACCGCGTGCTATGGCTGCATTTTTCAGCCTTGGATCTCTATCTAAGATGTGCTTTGCTTTTATCCAGTTCCCTTTCTGTGCATATTTTTTAAGTGGAACGCATAATTCCAGGTAATCACGTCTTGCCTCCCCTGAAACAAATATACTTAGAGAAAGGTATTGTTTGTTCACTTTAGATACAGGTTTGTCACAATTCCTAACAGAGGTGTGAGGAGCTCGTTATGGGTCCCACATCCTTTATATATGAGAGGAATAAATTTTCTCTAATATAAAAAATGAATACAAGTATATTATTTTTTTTAATAATGTTGTGGGTGTTTTCAGCCCACACGAATGTGCTAGCAAAAACCCAACAATCGAGTCTAATCAGCGGAGACTTAGTTTAAATTAGCTTAGGGCTGCGGGAAGACATCAGGATACTCAAGTACCAGCTCGGGTCGTTGGATAGCCACCAGATCGTCGAGCACAAGCTCGGCTCGTAGGATGGAAGCAATGGCTTTAGCTCATTGAAGACGAGTCCCCAACTCGCTAGTCAAAGCTAGTTACCTCAACTATCACCCAAAAACTTGGAGAAACTCAAGAATGGGATCCACTAGCGAAAAGCAATCTACAACAGTCGACTTGCGAAAGTCCCAATTGTCAACATATTTATTACTTGGTGTAATAGATTTATAGTTCATTAAATTATATTTGTAACCTCACTTACTTCTATAAATAGGGGAAAAAATCACTGCAAAAGGCGGAGAGAAATGCAAAAACTCTGCTAGAAAATAGGGAGACTCCATGAACAAATGCTTGCATTTTGTATTCTATGCTGATAAATGAAATTATCTATGGACGTAAGGACCAATGCTGCTTGGTTTTAGTTGAACCACATTAAATTGCTAGTGTCTTTCCCTTGTTCTTTCCTTTCTTCCTTGATTTCCTAAATCTTTCCTGTTTCCTGCTTGCAAAACCGAAGCACGATTTAAAGGTTTCAAGAACTATTCCAATTGACTAAGATTTGGGCTTACCAAATTTTACTATTAATATTTTGGCACCAGAAGAAGGGCCTCATCTGTGTTCTGGTGTATTTTCTGTTTGGTTATGACGACTAGGGGAAGAACCATCAGAAGTTCAAATGACCCAGTGACCTGGTCGAAAAAACAAGTGGAACGACAGAGAGAACCAATTCTTTCAGCAACAGACATTTCCGCTAGACCTACAGCAGGCAATGATGCCGACTTGCCCCTCGCGGCCTACCACCATCTTGCTATCATTGCTGTAGAAACCAATAAGATGCAGGTGTTGCTTCAAAACCAAAACAACCCTAGGAACCACAGAGAAAGCTGACTGAGGCAGTTGAAGTGCTAACACAAACTTTGGGCACACGAAAGCAGGATAAGATTGCTGCAGCTGGGCAACTACATCAGGTCATTAACTCAACTCACTCTTCCCACTCACAGACGAGGTCAAAGGTTTGCCGAGCTCGTAATGACCATGACGATTCATGACCTAAGAGCTCGCATTGAGCTACGAGCTAGAACAGGTCTAACTAGGGAAATACCTCAGGTCACTACTCCCATGACCAAGGAGGTAGAAGGAACCAACAAACTTTTACTCGGAGATCTGAGACATGAGATCCAAATATAAAAGAGCTATTCGAGAGGTTGAAATGATTAGAGGAGTGTCCTCGACCTCAAAATAGCTAAGAACGCTATGAAGAGAGGACCCCATTTACAAACAAGATAGAGAAGCAAACTCTTCCTCATAAATTTAAAATTCTTGTGATCTCACCATACAATGGGGATACTGATCCATATGACTACCTAGATGTATTCAATGTCTAGATAGATCTCCAAACAACCGATCCTCCAATGAAATGCCTTGTCTTCCTCACTACATTAGGGGGTATACCTTGGGCATGGTTTAGAAGTCTCCCAGCTCATAACCTTGATATTTGGGAAGAATGTCAACAGAAATTTATTAATTAGTACTGAGCATTGAAGAGGTAGCTTGCACCTCCTTGCTATCTCATGATGGTCTTTCAGTGTAAGCATGAATCATTGAAAGATTATATCACCAGGTGTAGGCATGAAGCCAATTCGGTGGAAAGCCCCTTAGAGGAATGCATCTTGATGGCAATATCTACGAAACTCTGCAAAGACAGAAAACTGTACAAAAGTATATACAAGTCCCCGGTAAGAGATTTGGCTAAGTTTTATGAACAAGCTATTAAGCAAATTAGATAGGAAGAAACATTTGGCACGAGGAAGCCCGATCAGAAAGATGAGATGGATAGCTCCATGTAGAATAGAAAAAGGAGTAGTGAAGGTCAGAGTGACCACTTCGATAAGCAGACTATGAAGAAGTTTAAAAGTGAGTTATACCATCCTATTGGAAACCTCAGATAGGATCTTTGCAGTGGAAAAGGACAGGGAAGACTCTAGGAAGCACAAGACATTAAGGACTTCCAGCAAATTCAGAAGTAACAAAGATAAATTTTGTGCCTATCACAGTGAGATGGGGCATAGTACGTTGGAATGCTAGGCACTTAAGGATGAAATTAAAAATCTCATCAAAAGAGATCACTTAAGGGATTATGTCGAGCAACCTCAATAGCCCCAATAAGCACTCTCCATAAGAATCATATTTTAGTCCTGAAGCGAGCTCCCAAGAAAAAAAATTATTTTAGCTCGCTCCTCTGATCTTTTATTGTTATTTTCTTCTTGAAACTCTTATGTAAATATTTACTAATTTCTGATGTATTTTTCAATAGAAAATGTTGTCTAAGATGGTCCAAAGTTTGGAATAAGGTTTTGTTCATCCCATCCTGTGAGCTCAGAATGATGGACATTCACATTTACACTTTCAATCAACTTCAGCTCATACGGATTAAAGAAATAAAAAATAAGAGTCACATCCACTAAGCAACAAGATTGCTGAGATGCGACCCGCTAAGCAATATGATTGCTACGGAGTGACCCATTGAGCAACACAATTGCTATAGTACGACTGTTGTGGTGCGACCTGCCTAAGCAACGCAATTGCTACTCCACTTAGCAATGAGATTGCTGTGGAACTGAGCAACAAGATTGCTGGTAGAAGTACTTTCATGCAACCTACTTGAGTAACAAGATTACTAGTAGAGTCAAATTCATTTCTTACCTGAGCAATAAGATTGCTGGCAGAGTCAAACTCACAATGCCCATTAAGCAACAAGATTGTTATGATGCGACCTACTGCTTGCAGCTTTGATGCGACCTTTTGCTTGCAACTCACATGTGGCTTACCATTCAAGCACATCTCTCTTGCGACCTATCTCAATGCCCTACTCGTGCTCGCTAAGGCATGACTTTCATGTGATCTGCTAGCTATTCCACTTGGCACATATCTTTTTTTATCATACTTTATTTGCTAAAGTCGATTGACTTGCTGAGCATATATACATATTAATTAATTCATATTTATTGGCTGAATGCAATCTATCTAAATTACACAAATTGAGGTCGATTGACTTACCGGGCTACCATTTTATCTAACATTTATCGAGTTATGATTTACAGGACCTCGTTCATGACGATATGTTATCATTTGCAAACTACTAAACATTCAGCTTGGTATGCTTGAAAAATAAGAAAGTTGCGAGCTTTTGCTAGCAGTTTACAACTCCTAGCCCACAAAGCGCATTGAGAGCTGGGGCGCTAATGTTGTGGCCATTTTCGTACCACGCGAATGGGTTAGCAAAAGCCTAATAGTCAAGTCCAACCACCGAAGACCCGATTTAAATTAGCTCGAGGTTGTAAGAAGACATCAAAATACTCGAGTACAAGCTTGGGTCGCTAGGTAGGCACTAGATCGTGGGCACGAGCTCGGCTCGTAGGATGGAAGCAATGGGTCCTGCTCATTGAAGACAAGCTCCCAGCTCACTGATCAAAGCCAGTTGCCTCAGCTATCTCCCAAAGACTTGGAGAAACCCGAGAATGGGACCCACTTGCAAAAAGTAGTCTGCAGCAACCAACTTATAGAAGTCCTAATTGGAAACATATTCATTACTTGATATAACGGATTTACAATTCATTAAATTATATTTATAACCTCCCCTACATCTATAAATAGGGGAAGAAATCATTACAAAGGGGAGGAGACATGCAGAAACTCTGCTGGAAAATAGGAGACTACATGAACAAATGCTTGTATTCTGTATTCTATGCTGATAAATGAAATCATCCGTAGATGTAGGGACCAATGTTACTTAATTTTAGCTGAACTACATTAAACTCCTGGTGTCTTTCCCCCGTTCTTCCCCTTCTTCCTTGATTTCCTATATCTTTCATGTTTCCTACTTGCAGAACCGGAGCACGATTTGAAGGTTTCAAGAACTATTTCAATTGACTAAGATTTGGGCTTATCAAATTTTACCGTTAATAAATAAAAGATGTATAGTTTATAATAGAGTTTAAAATTTTTGTGAAAGGAAGTAAGAAATTTAACTCGGGAATAATAGAACTACTATATTAGATGATATGGCAAATTCGTGTTGAATTCTAATTAATTAGAATTAATAGAGTTTTAATTTTTATAATTTTATTAAATATGCAATTTAATCTTATAGTTTTATTTTGTATAATTACATCATAAAGTTTGGAACTATTTGTCATTAAATCCTTATTGTTAGCCGATATTAAATCTAACTAATACAGTCTTATATATTTATTAAATCAAGCATTGACATTTTACTTTTAGTGACTTGTTATATTTATTTTACTAAAATTCATTTATTAACATTAAACTATCATATAAAAAGATTACCTCTCATATTTTATTTATAAGAAGAAAAAGAAATTTTCATGTTTATTAAAATGAAAAGTGTTGAGGTTTTTTGTTTTCCCTAAAATCATTTATTGAAAATGATAGAGGAATTTAAAAAAAAAAAAATGAACCCCATCTGGACTCTAAGTTATCATATTATTTGAATATAATATAAGTTGTCCATATAAACTTAACTATAAAATATTTAAAACTTCAAATATAATTATACGAAATAAAATTATAAGCATTAAATTATAAATTTAATAAAATTATAAAAATTAAAATTTTTATTAATTCTGAGCGGAAGAGGGAGAAAACAAAAATACTTGTTTGTTCAAGTAGATCAAGGCAAGGACGATTGAATCGACCAGAAGCTGCCATCCGAGGAGAAGAGGTTAATGCATCTGCGGCTGCTACAGCCATTCCAGCGAAAACAAATTGACTTGATTTCTGTTAATAATTAACCAAGCATTTTAATCAGTACGAATAGTTTTCCTAAACTTATTGGCAAATTGTACAAATGAAATTAAAAATCCCAATTCACTCACGTGTTCATACGCAGGGAGTGTAGGTTTCTTGACACTGATTTAACACACATAGAAGTGAGATAAATTTGAAATTATCCAGTAATTCATCTATAACTATAAAATTGATGTGAAATATATCTTTTAAATATAAAAAATCAATTATTTAATTATATATTTATTGTTAATTTTTTTAAAAAAAATTGACATGCATCAATAATAATTATAGTTTCTTGTAATCCAAGACGTGCGATTCACATCGACTGTCAAACTCACACTTAAATTTATCCAAACCTGAAAGTACAAGTCCACAAACGAGAACTTTACGCCTTACACTCACCTATCACAAGGGATAAATAACCAAACTTTACGTCTTACACATGCCTGTCATAAGGGATAAATAACCAAACTAAATATCAGTAAGTTCTTGCGGGTTTAAGGAAACCAAATAATAAAGCTTCTCAATATATATATATATATTTTTAAATAATATTGAAGAATTTCACAGAAAACCAAAGAAAGCTTCTCAATAAATATTTTTTAAAAAAACACTAATATTGAAAAATTTCACAGAAAGTCTGAGCATGATGAAAATTGATGAGTGGCCTAAAATATAGGTAATTAAAGCCTCATAAAAAAATGTAAAATTTTGATTATAAGAATTTTTATTAAAAAATAATAACAAATTTAAAACTTTTTATATCTTATTTGAAGTTAAAAAAAAATTAATTCACATGTAAAATTATTTGTGAAAACAAAAATGCTAAAGAATTGAATTCCAGTTTATTTCTGAACAAGGGTTAAAGTTTGGACAATCATAACGAGTCACTAATATATATATATAAAAGATATTTCATCAGCTGTGAGAAAAATGTTGAGTAAATTCAAGTTGGGAAAAAGAAAGAGATTGAAGAGAAAGGTTAAACTGCAGTGCAGAGAACAAATCAATACTAAGTATACATATAGGTGGAGTCACAGAAAAGAAAAACCTGATATAGGACGGGAGTGAAGAGGCACAGGAACCGAGAGATTTACCTCAGAAGAAGAGAGAAGAAAAGGGAGAAAGAAGATGAAGTTATAGTAACTAATGGCTGTCATATATATAAAAAAAATCTGTAAACAAATATTATATAATTTTAAATTAAAATTATGATTATATTATAATTAATGAAATAAAAATAAAAAATTATAATTATTATGTTTTAAAATTACGATTCACACTAATAATAATAATATTACATGCGTACTTGTGGACACAGTTTAATTATAATGTTGTGAAAATACCTTAAATTCTATGCTTTGCGTGTGGTGTGGGCAAGATTTCCTCCAAATACTTTTGATTTAATGCTGGCTGCGATATGGTGTCGTCTAAATGGAGATATGAGTCAGAAAGGAAGAACCCTGTTTTAAGTCAATGTAAAGGACAAGTCAATGCAATTATTGTAACAAACTTAAGTTAATAAAAAAGTAGAATGGAAATCACCATCAACACAACAATTATATAGAATTTGTGGGCCCTCCCTATTGTTTGTCATTTTCTAGCCACGGCTGCCATTGTGTTGGATCCCACACGCCCAGGTTTTTTTGGGAAAAAAATAACAGAAAGGAAAAGTATTCTATCTTCGAACAAGTGGCTCGTTTTGTCTGATTATTTATATTTCATGCTTCAGAATATCAGTGATACATGGGACACATTATTATATATTTTATGTTGATTTGTAATTGTAAGTAATAACATAGTTTAAGATATTATATATGTGTTAAAATAGATTGTTATTTTTATTGTCACAACGAAAAGTGAAAAATATAAATTATATGATTATATTTTATATATTGTTAATATAATAATGATAATTTATTAACCCATACACTAAGCTTCTAAGTTATAATTTTAATCACGATTTAGAAATGTAAAATACCATAACATTATTAATGCAGAAATGTTCGTGTGTTATTGATTAAATACTTAAAGTCATGAAAGTGTTTAAGTCAACATTGCAGCATTAATCTTCCTGTTCATCTCCCTACAGTACATTGATTTCAGTAGGTTAAGTCAAAAGAGACAATTTGTGACTAAGAAGGAACCTAACTATGTATGCATCTAACAGGCCCTTACATCACAGCTTATAAAGTATATGCTTGTTGTAGATTTATTTTTTGGAGTACTTTCAAAACCATAAAAATTTCTTAAAAGCTTTGAGACCCGTTGGGAAAATGTAACATCCACAATCGTTTAAAATCTCACAGGATACCTAAGACGTACATAGAATAGAATTTGGGAGTAGCCACTTGACTAGCTGATTTGCACTCTATATAGGTGTGAATTCAAGATAAATCTTCAGTTCAAAAAGCTTATTTTAGCTTAATTTTTATATTTGAATTTTTTCTTCAAACTGATATAAGATTTTCAATAATAGAAGAGAAAATTTGAGTAAAAGACTCTTGGATTGTGTTTGGGGAGAGAACTTTCCTCTTAAGGTGAGTAATAATTTTTACTTCTAGTTAGATTTTTGTTTAATATAAAATACACATGTATGATATTGTTGACGCTAAAATTTGGTAAGTCCAAATTTTGTCAATCAAAATAGTTCTTGAAATCCTTAAACTGTATTCCGATTTTGCAAGTAAAAGGCAGATGTAAAAAGTAGAGAAAGAAGAGGAAGAATAAGGGGAAGACACCAGGAGTTTTAATGTGGTTTGGCTAAAATCCAATGACTTTTACCTCTATAGTGGTTTTTATTCCTCTGTAGAAAATTTGGCAGTTATAGTATATATCCAGAGGACCTCCTTATTGTATTTATTCCTCCCCTTTTTATAAAGGCTGGGAGGTTACAAATGTAGTTTAATGAATTGTAAATTTATTACATCAAGTAATAAATGTGTTAATAATTTGGACTTCTGCAAGTCGATTTCTACAAACTGTTGGTCGGCTTTTGCAGACTAATTTCTATGAATGGGCCTACAAGTTGGTGTCTGCAGGTTAATCCCGCAAGTTGATATTGATTGGGGAAGTGGTAGAGCTCTCCTTTAAAGCTAAGAGCTAGGAGCTAGATCTCTTGACCTGAGGACTGGGAGCTAGAGCCCGTCTTTAGAGCTCAGTCCTTTCAACTAGCTGAGACCTACAAGTTAGAGCTCATCTTTAGCAACCTAAAGCTACATGTGAAGTCACCAATAACCTGAGTTTTCCTTTTGACGAGCTGAGACATGATCTAGCAACTTCAATCCTAGGTGATTTGAGCCTACTTCATTTGGACTTGCACTACAAAAAAAATGGTATTTTCCAACGGAAATTTCAACGGATAAAAATCTGTTGGAATTTTCCAACAGAAATTCCAACGGATTGTTGTTCCGTTGGAATAATCCATGAGATTTTCCGTTGGAAAAAAATTCTAATAGAAATTCCAACAGATTTTTCCATTGGAATGACCAAGTGCAAAAAGGCTCCGATTTTAAATATTTTTTTTAAAAAAATAATTGAGTTCCAACGAAAATTCCAACCGAATTGTCCATTGGAATAAAAAAAAAATTGGTTTCCAATGGACTATTCCATTGGAATTGTCCAAAATCCTATGTGGTCTCTTGAATCTATCCATTTCTCGCACTCTCTCCTGCCCATCAGCTCCGATCTCTCTCCCATTTCTCTCACTCTCCCATTCCTCTAATCAAGCTAAGCCAAAACTACGAATACACACCAAAATCAAAAGGAAGCATGCTAAACCTCAAGGATTTCCTTCAGATCCCATTATTCTTGTGCTTGCTCTTTTTGGTTGCATTACGGTTCAATGGTTTAGAATTGTGAAATTCTGTAGAGTTCATGTTGATTGATTATCACACATTTTGTTATTTGTTGATGCAATGAAGAAAAATGGCTAGAAAT